>JAQZBX010007317.1:33619-50989 GCA_029593785.1 Cabassous unicinctus | reverse complement strand
TCCAACTTAATACTCCTGGGTTCGGTCAGGACTTAGGTTGGAGATATGACTGGCGTTTGTTGTTAATGGAATGTCTTGACAGGTAAGTGGGCAGGTCTGGTGCCACATAGTGTCTATCCTGTGGCAGGCCACATAATAGCGGCCTCAGTTGTTCCCAGATTATAGCTTCCACAAAGTTTTTGGATAGGGGACTCCCCAGGGTGCCAGCCTTCCAGGGGAAAGCAAACAAAACAATAACTAAAGGTTTTCCCCTTGGAAAACCACAAAATGGATAAGAAATTGCATAAGTGGTGCTGGTCCCAAGGAGAAGGCTGACCTTATTTCCCTTGTCATCCTCCTCTTATCCCCTGTCTTTTCAGTGGGCACCTCCATGCTTCCTACCCTATATCCCAGAGAGAGGAGGCAATTTGTCTAGGATATAGTGTGTGACTCTGAATTTACAGCAACGTCAGAAACAAGTGACTTTGGGATCCTCTATCTTCTTAGGTTGACTGCTTGTCTTCTTTCTTGTGCTGAAAGCTAACCAGGATGGATTAGGCCAAGAAAAAGATCTCCATGAAGTGGTCTCTTAACCAAAGGCATTAGAATTCAATTAGACATCTGGCCAGGTCTTCTCGTGATTCATGATCTCACTCATAAGTGGATGAGTAATGGGGGCGGATGTGGCTCAAATGGTTGGGTGTCCATCTCCCATATGGAGGGACCTGGGTTCAATCCCTGGGACCTCCCATTAAAAACAAAGAAAAATATAGAAGGCGCGCAGGCCACCAGGCCCTGTGCATGGGTATGCCGTCAGGCGCAGCAAGTGGGTGAGCCCCCCAGGCCCCACACGTGGGTGCGCCATCAGGCCTCGCTGAGCCACGCAGCAAGATGATGACATAACAGACATAATAGACATGCCGAAAAAACAGGAATTAAGGTGGCGCAGGGGGTAGGTCGCCTCTGTCCCACATCAGAGGTTCCCAGGTTCGAATTCTGGTGAAGACAGGAGGAGAAGGATGAGAAGACAGGGCAGGAAACAGACACAGAGAATTGCCCAGTGAATGGACACAAAAACAGCAAAAACAGCAAAAACGGGGGTGGGGTGGGGTAAAAATGGATAAAAGTAAATAAATAAATAAAACTTTAAAAAAAAATAAGTGGATGAGTAAGACTAGGGTTATTCTGTCATCAGCTGCATAAACTGGCTGCAGAAACCAGATGGTATTTATTGAACTGCTATTTTATGCCAAGCAGCATGCTAAGTACTGTGGGAATATACAAAGGCGAATTAAACATAAGTCCTATCTGTAAATTTATAGTACTATGAGGAGAAATTAGACATCTACCTACATAGCTGCACAGTGAAAAGAGCACCTAAGAGGCTACAGAGATTTTAGGATTTTTAGAGGGAAGATGATTTCTTCTCTCTAGGTATCTACCAGGATGCTTGGAAGAGTAGCTTGTATGCTTTGTCTTTGATGGATTAAAAAAAAAACAAAAACCTGAACCTGAGATAGGGTGGTAGTGCAGTGGTAGTGGCAGCAAATGATAGGACAGAGGGGTGTCTTTAGAGCCTGCAAATGTGTGGGTACCAAATGTAATGGTGCACTTTACTGTCACATTAGACAGTAGGTTTATGTGTGTGTGCATGATGATTCTCAAACACTTTTGCATAGAAACCTGCTTGGTGTTAAAAAGGCATAAAACGTGGATGATAGCATGAGATTTCCTCCTCCTTATTGGGCATTCTGGTTTTCTGTGGTCACAGGCATTCCATGATAACTCAGTCCTCACCCTCATTAGTCACAGAGAGGTCATTTCTAGGGTCCATTAACAGTCTCTGTGACATTAGAACATGCCTGCCTCTGGCCCTAGTGGGAGACAAGACCTAACCATACTATTCTTTTCCAAGACAATCAAGTGTGATCTCCAGCCAAGAAGTATTTTTAAAACAAATCAACTCTCTCAGTTACTTCACCAGGCCTGTTATTGAAGACACACCATAGCTGACTGGTTTGCAAGAAAATTCAAGTTGGAGAGGCTCTGCTACGCCATGCAGACACCACCAGAATCCTCTTTTTCCCAAAGTGAGGATTTTGGGGAATGGCTTTTTCAGCATGTTAGAAGATGCACGGAGAGCATGAGAATGGACTTCAGTGCACAATAGCTCCAGTCTAGGAAAGTAGGTGGGTTGGGCAGATCCAGGCACCAGAAGTTTTGCACACTTTTCCAAATTACATTCCTGCTGCAGAGCAAAGCATTTTAAAAACCACACCAAAGCACACATTTGGAGGCCACACTCTTCAAGGGCACTTAAGAAGTATTTGGGAACTTGTTAAATTTAGAGTTCAGCTCACAGACCAAAGGTGAACTAAATAAAGACCTTCCTTGAACCACTGCCCTTGCAAACAAAGCATGGCTTATGGGACCCGAAGACTCTGCCTACATGAGGTTCAAAGTATTTTATGATCACCATTTGTTTCAAGAGATCACA
Source organism: Cabassous unicinctus (assembly GCA_029593785.1). Taxonomy (NCBI): domain Eukaryota; kingdom Metazoa; phylum Chordata; class Mammalia; order Cingulata; family Chlamyphoridae; genus Cabassous; species Cabassous unicinctus. The sequence goes on along the minus strand of JAQZBX010007317.1, from coordinate 48,513 downwards.
GCCAGCCAAACCACCTGCCACTCATCAAATAAACATCGCCAAGTCAGATTTTGACTCATTTAATTATTTTCTACCCCAACCCCAACTGGTATGCTCTTTTGTGCTCCCACAAACTCCCCTCAATTCATGATTAAATTTGTTCATCCCATATTGTAACTGTCTCCCCAATATCCTTCACACCAACTGTGGCCTCTATGTGTGTGTTTTCCAGTATCCCAATCATTCAGCAAAGTATTCTGCATAAAGTAGGTTTTAAGAATAAACGAATGAATGGATAAATGGTTAAGCCAGTTACATCTATTCTAGAATTTTGCATGTGCCTCTAAAAGTTCAGAACTTGGTATTAAATAACATACTCACATGATTAGTAGTGGGTTCACACAGTTTAGTAGTACTAACAATATGTACAGAGCATTTTGCAGAATGACATAATGAGAATGACAACATTTTATGACTAAGTACCAGATAATGAAAGAAAATTAATTAATTCACTGCTAAGATAAATGACTATAAGAACTTGGAGGTTAAAAAAAAAGCCACCATAGCTATTATGTTTCTAATTTTGTTCTGGAATATAAAGTACCTCTCACTGAACAACTCCCACCTCCAATTAGCTATATTAGCTCTATTAAATTGGGAAACAACTAGTGATACCCAGCTGCTGTTTTAAACATACTCCAATAATACATTCCAGGAGCAAAAGGCAAATTTTGTACGTAACTGACAGGTGTAAAATACCAGGGAATTTATCTTTTGCATAGTAATTACAAAAGGAGGGGCAAATACAGAATGCAAAGTAGTCTGTCTATCTTTCTAGGCATATTTGCCAATCAGCTTTACAGGGAAACCGCTAAAACAAATAAACTAGTTTTCAATGTCAATATTAATTTTACCAAGCCAAGGCATCACTTCCTGAAGGGGTAAAAAGAACAATCCAAACCAACTGTTTATCTTACATCTAGCATTCCCTCTCTCTTTGGCAAATGCTCAGGAAAATTGATAAAATCTCATTTTACATTTCACAGCTCATAAAATTTATATATTTGAAACATCAAATTTTATAGGCTTTGGGTTTAGGGGGACAGCTTATACTAAGAATCTGCTTATTTGCAAACTAAAGCTGTGTCTACAAGGGAATAGTTAAAAGTTACAAACAAAAGATTTTATCTTGTTCATTTTTTTTTCAAGCTATGTATTAAGCACTTACTGGGTACCAAGTATTGGTCTACAAACCAGGAATATAGCAGAAAGCAGAACAAAATTTCTGGCATAATGGGCTTAAATACTAGCTTTAGGAGTCAGCAAACTTTTTTTTGTAAAGTGTCAAAAGAAAAATTCTCCCTTTGTTTTGCGGCCTATACTATCATGCACAATAATCAATACTGCCATTATATAGGCATACCTCATTTTAATGCGCTTCACTTTATTGCATTTTGTGGATACTGCATTTTTTACAAATTGTATGTTTGTGGCAACCCTGAGTCAAGACCTTGGCAAGTCTATTGGTGCCATTTTTTCAACAGCATGTGCTCCCATTTTGTCTCTGGTTCATATTTAATTAAGGTATGTACCTTGTTTTTTCAGACATAATCCTATCACACACTGAACAGGCTACAGTATAGTATAAACATAATTTTTATATGCACTCTTTGGAAACCAAAAAATTTGGGTGACTTGCTTTATTGCAATATTTGTTTTATTGCGGAACCGAACCCACAATATTTCCGAGGTATGCCTAGAATTTGAAAGCAGTCATAGACAATATGTAAAAAAATGAGCATGGTTGTGTTCCAATAAAACTTTATTAACATAAAGAGGCAGGGGGCTTGATTTAGCCTCCAGGCCCTAGTTTGCTGTCCCCTGTTTTAGTTCATTTAATTTCTTATGAATCACTGAAACTAAAATATTACTGAACTTTTGGAATTACTTTAAGAATTACAGAAATTTAAAGTTGATGAAGGACATCTCCTGATTTTAACCTCTTTCTCTCTTCATGAGGTAAGCTTAATGGTTAAGAATGGAGCCTTTAGAGTCAGCCTGCCAGGGTTCAAATCTTGTCTTTGCCACTTTACCATAGTTGATTTTCAATGAGTTATTTCATTTCTTTAGGCCTGATTTTTCTTATTGATAAAAGGAAGAGAATGGTAACATCTATGCCTCAGCAGGCTCTTAAGATAATCCAAGCAATGCACTTATCAGGGTACCTGGCCCAGGAAGCATAGGAAATATTTTCGCTCTTCATCATCACAGCAGCAACAACAACAAAGATAATAAGGGTAATAACAAAAACTCTGAGGCTCAGAGAGGTGATATGATTTGCAGAGGGCCTCTAGTTCGCGAGTGTCAGAGGCAGGATGGGAACCCAGATGTTGTGCCTCCAAAGTTGGGGTCCTGTCCAATGTATCCAACATTCTCCCAGGAGCTCAATAAATCATATATGATCCTTCAGTAATAAAAATGGGACACATCTAAAAACGATTGTAGGACTTCCTCAGTTTAACCCTCCATGGAATTTTAAGCCTCTCCTGTGGTGTATGCGGAGGGACTTCAGGGAAACAGGCCTGCCCCAAATCTTTCTGTTAGAAATGCATCTGCTGGTGTCTCAGTACCATGTCCACTGCTGAGCTACTGACAGAAATTACCCATGAGAGGGATATGGTCATTCTGAGAAGAAATTCTGCAATAGAGGCCTAATGTGGCTGAGAAAACCTAATCCCTCCACACACAGAACGAAGACAGGGCTTCAGTAGATTCAGTGTCAACCAGAACTTCCAGATTACGTTAAATGTTTTGGCTTCTTCTACCTGATGGCATGCTCCGGCAGGCCACCCAACCAGCCCTTGGAAATATTATTTTTCATGGTAATTATTTGCAACCTTTTGCTTGTTTCACTCAAGGATCATGTTCTCCAAAAACTCCTTTGAAGACCACAGTGGTTGAGTGTATTTAATGTAAGCTATCCTCAGGGAAAGGAAAAAAAACAACCACCCAGAGCTGTGGGAGCCAAGGGCTTTTGACCACCACGCCCTTCTGAAGGCCACATATTCCTACTATTTCAGGCAAATCAAGCCACAACAGCATAAATGTTCTCTCAAGGAACTTTAAGCTAATTAATTGTGAATGTGGCAGCTAGAGTGCGGAGAATTAATTTCCTGAGGTTGGTCCAAAAAAATGCTTAGTGCTTCTGGGATCTAGCACTGTGGGTTCTGACAGGAAGTGGGAGGGCTAGAAGCCCACCACACTGTTTGAATGAGTAGAATTATTTTTTTGACAAATGGTTTCACTGACTTGAGACATCTGGGTCTTATTGGGCTTGAATATGATTTTAAGGTCTTTCTTCCTGGGCCAAAGACAATGTTCTCTTTGGATGTCCTGGACATCACTGCATGGGTGCCCATATACTGCCCCTCCCCCCATTTTTTAACCTTTGTCATCAGAAGCGCATGCAGTCCACTCAAGGCAACATAAGCGTCAAATGCCTTCAGTTCACTTGTAATACAACGTATTGCACTTGTTGAGATTTGTATTTATTTTTGTTTCTTAAATCATTTGGAAGATTTGCAAATTACCACCTTTATGAAGTTTTCAAAGAATAATTCCATCTGGCACTAATGATTCAATTACTTATTCATCCAATAAACATGTATGGAACACCTACTATGCCTGAGAATTATCAGGTATACAGTAATGAAGACATGCTTCTTTCCTCAAAGCTTAGTGGGACAGACAGATACCCACTTACAATTCAACATGTAACTCTTCTAACAGTGCTATTTACAAAATTGGGGATACTGGTGAAGAGATTTTAGAAGCTTCTAAATCCAAGGGTAAGAAGTAATTCACCAAGACAAGTAAACGTGGAAATCCACATCAGGCAAACATGTGCAAAACACAAACTCATACCCTAGAACCTCATAGGACCTAATGTTGTCTTATTAAAAACAGAAAGCGTTGTGTCCTCTCCACCTGCTTCTGTGCAGTACACACTTATCCTTTTTATTTGTCTTGATCTCCCCAGGACCTGGCACAGTGCCTGAGATTTTGTAAGAATGTAATGATTGAGTTGAATGAATGATTGAGCATTCCTATGACTTTTTTTGCATGCATTTTCTTCTCAAGAGATAGCAATTTCTCTGAAGATATGGACTGGGAATGTTTTGATATGATCCTAGGATATCTAAATGATTTAACTGGTAAGTAAAAAACAATAAAGATTTCCACAAGAGTTCAAAGACAATTTAATTGGGAAAGAATAGTCTATTGAACAAATGATGCCGGGACAACTGGATATCCACAAACAGAAGAGTGATACTGGACCCCTATTTTACATCATATACATAAATTAACTAAATATGGATAGGAGACCTACATGTTAGAGCTAAAACTATAAAACTGTTAGAAGGAATCATAGCGATAAATCTTAAGGACCTTGAACTAGGCAATGGTTTCTTAGCTATGAAAACAAAAGTATAAGCAACAAAAGAAAAAAGCAGATAAATTGGACTTCTTCAATATTCAAATCTGTTGTGCTCCAAATGACAGTATCAAGAAAACAAAAAGATTACCTGCAGAATGGGAGAAAATATTTGCAAATCCTCTATCTGATAAGGGACTTGTATCCACAATATACAACGAACACTTACAATGCAGCAATAAACAACCCAATTAAAAATGGGCAAAGGACTTGAATATACATTTGTCCAAAGAAGATAAACAAATGGCCAATGACCACATGAAATGATGCTCCACATCATTAGTCATTAGGGAAATGCAAAATGAAACCACATGAGATGCCATTTCACACCCACTGGGATTAGCTAACATAAAAAAAGACAGATTATATTAAGTATTGGTGAGGATGTGGAGGAATTGGAACCTTCATACATTTCTGGTAGGACTGTAAAATTGTGCAGCCACTTTGTAAAATAGTTTGGAAGTTCCTCAAAATGTTAAGCAGTTATATGACTCAGCAATTTCACTCCTAGGTATATACCCAAGAGAATTGAAAATACATGTCCACACAAGAACTTGGACACAAAATTCACATCAGCATTATTCACAATGACCAGAAAAGGGAAACAACTCAAATGTTCATAAACTGATGACAGGATAAACAAAATGTACATATCATACAATGGAATATTATTTGGCAATAAAAAGGAATGAAGTACTGATACATGCTACAACATGGGTGCACCTTAAAAACATAATACTAAGTAGAAGAAGCCAGTCACCAAAGACCACACATTGTATGATTCCATTTATATGAAATACCCAGAATAGGCGGCAAATCTATAGAGACAGACAGTAGACTAGAGGTTATCAAGGGAAGGAGGACTAGTGGAATTGAGATTGTCTGCTTAGAAGTATGGGACTTCTTTTTGGTGTGATGAAACTATTCTGAAATTGATGGTGGTGACAGTTGCACAACTCTGTGAATATGCCACTGAATTGTCCATTTAAAAGGGTGGATTTTATGGAATATGAATCATATCTCAACAAAGCTATTAAGAAAAAAAATCAAAGTAGATGTTATTCTCATTGTCATCCTTACCATCACCATCACCATCACAACAGCAAACGCTACCAAACAGTTACTTCATGTCAGCACTGAGCTGAAGCCTTTACAAAATAACTGGCAACTGGATTTCTCTCGAAATTTTAACCTTTTGGGACTTTGCTGTAGAACAGCCTCTGTCTTCTGTCTTTTGGTATCTTTCCATGGTGTCTTGCCCAGGCCTCAGCCCAGAGCAGAATTCAAGAAACATTTTTTGACAGCTATCAAAAATCCACTGTCTTTTCTCAATTCAAGAAATAACCAGCTATTCTTAATGAAAAGACTAGAGTTCACCCCAAAGATTTAATCCAGTCCATGGTCTAAAAATTCATTTATAATTCGAGACCATACTCACTGTGGTTCCTTATGCCAACTACTTTCAAAACACAAGTAAAATAAATAAATAAAATCGAGTCCTCAAAGCAATAAAAGGGAGATTTCACTTTTATGCTATGGAATTATGTCTGAATGTACCCATGATTTCTTCTCTTTGCAGATAATGGTAAAATTGCCTAAATTCTACACAAGTGGTGCTTTAATGAGATCCGAATTGGATTCACTTCTATTCAAGACAAACTAAACATGTAAAATGCCCTACTTCTAACAGCTCACCATAGTACACAAACTTTAAAAACTGATCCCACCGAAGTTAGTTTGTGCTGGTGAGGAATCAAGTGTGGAGCCTAAATTAAGTAAATAGAATTTTCCAATGTTAAAGAGGATGGTGTGACTTTCTTCTCATTAGCATTCACCCTCTTGGGACTCAGTGAGAGCTGCAGATTTGGCATCACCATGTTGGTTTCTGAGGTGACTCAGAAGGAAGGAAATTGGAGCACAGAAACTGAAGAACTGCTCAAACAACTTGCTCCTTTGCAGTTCTGCCCACTTGCCCTACGGCTGCCATGTCCTGGTCCCTGAAAGCTTTTGCTTGGAAGAAAACACCATTCCTCTACTAGAACTCTGTTTAATTAGCCTTCTTGGCTAAATCCCGACTGCCTGTGGTTGCCCAGATCTTTCTCTGAAAACCTGGGCCCCATAGAAGCAGCAGATCTTAGGAGCAATGTTACTATAATGACCTACTGTGCTCATTTTTCCAGATGAAGTAACATGTACCTAGAGGTCATATCCTTTTCCTAAAGTTATTACATTGGGTTGGTTAAAGGACAATTCCCATTATGTGGCTCTCCCCATAGGCATCCAGAACTGCTGTGTTGTCCTAGGACCTTTAGACTTTGTTTCTTAATTTGAGCTCCTTAGATTCCAGACCTCCAGGTTCAAGATATATCTATCTGCTCTTCAAACCCCAACTCAACCACTCACCTGTCAGTGACAACAGGTTTTGGGGTTGGACCTGATGACCTCCAACGACCCCACTAGCTCTTAAGAGTCCGGCTTTTTGAAGTCCAGCTAACCATGGCCCTTTTGGCTACCCAGTCCCTCTGTTGCCCAAGTTCAAGCTGTTTCCATCTGTCAGAGGAACACACTTCATCTCCACTAAGCAGGAGCAAAGAACAGTTATCTGTCTTTCAAGGGATGCAGGAGTGTACTTTCCTAAAGAATGAGTGTCATGTAGCTCCCAGAGCTGAGTGTGAATTTTGGCTTGCTAATTACTATCCAGGTGACCTTGAGAAAAATTTTTAAACCTCCCTGAGCCTCAGTTTCCCATCAATAACATGGGAATAATTATACTACCTACCTCATTGGTAGTTGGGTGAGGTCTGTGAGATGATGCATGCAAAGCCCATGGGACAGAATCTGGCAAGCAGTGAATGCTCTCTTACTTGGAAAAGGAAACCAAACATCTATCAAAAATCAATAAAATGACACACCAAACTTCTAATTAGATGCAATCTGATCATTATTTAAATGCATGGTTTATATGATTTGAAGCATTTTTTTTTCTTAAAAAAAACACCACCACCATTTAGTCTCTTTGCTCAATTATTTAGATTATAGGAACAAATCGTGAGGACATGAAATGATATCAGTGGACATCAGACACAAAAAGGCATCAATAAAATCTCTCTCTAACAAGTTCTCATGGAATCAGAGTTTAGGGTCAGTGTTCTGGAAATTACTCATATCATAAAAAGGAATGCTTTTAAACATTATTTAGCAGGAGAAAATTATTTCTTTTCGCCACCTGTAAAATCAAAGACACAAACACAAACCTCCTGCCTCCATGTGCTATTTTATCAAACTATTTCCTTTAAAAACAACTATATAAGTCATCACCATGAATGTGGTATTGTCATCTGGGTCACTACAAGAAAGAGATTTATGAAACCTGTGACTGCCTTTCCGGTAAGCATGCTTTGAAGAAAGAATCTACTCTATCACCCATGGGTCCTGTAAGAGGGCCTGAGTACAAAATGTCTAAAAGTGTAAGGAACAGATTTGCCTCCTTTGGATAGTTAAAAGTCTTCTTCTGACCAACCACATCTCACATTACACTTCTGTTTCCAGGAACATTTAAGGCTCAAATAATAGCAACTCCACAGGTCCATGCAGCCTGTGCAGTTCTCTTTCCCCACCCCACCCTCTCCCTGGCATTGGTTTGGCTTGTGTCCCTTCACTCAAACTGTTCCTTGGTCTTAATATTTTTAGATAGACTTTAATTTTTTTTTTTTTTAAGAGCAGTTTTAGGTTTACGGAAAAAATGCACCAAAAAACCCAGAGGGTTCCCATGTCTCCTCCCACCCCCACACTCAAGTTTCCCCTATTATTAACATCTTGCATTAGTGTGGTGCATTTGTTACAATTCATGGACTAATATTGATAGGCTATTACTAACTAAAGGATCCTCTGTGTGTTTAGAGTTCTATAGATTTTGACAAACACATCATCATATATCCACCATTACAGTATCATACAGAATAGTTTCACAGCTCTGAAAATGCCCTGGGATCCACCTCTTTGTCCCTCCCCCCCTCCTCCTGGACCCCTGGCAACCACTGATCATTTTACTGTCTGTATAGTTTTGTCTTTCCCAGAATATCTATCATAGGACTGGAATCATACTATATGTAGCTTTTTCCGACTGGTTTTTTTTCTTTCACTAAGCAGTAGGCATTTAAAGTTGGGTTACTTCATGTCTTTTGGTAGCTTGATAGCTCATTTCCTTTTATTACTGAATAGTAACCCATTATATGGATGAACCACAATTTGTTTATTCATTCACCTATTGAAGGACATCTTATTTGCTTCCAAGTTTGCCAATAATGAGTAAAGCTGCTATAAACATTGGTGTGCAGGTCCTAATTTTTAAACAATGATTTCTATTATGTTAAAAGCTAAGACAGTCATTTTTGTAGGTAAAAAATTATAAAATTTCAACAATTTCATTTGATTCAACCTATTTTCTCTGCATTTTAGTTTATGGATTTGTTGTAGGCCAGCTCAATGCTTCAATGAAGCATACGAAAAATAAAAAATAAACAATGGCTCAATGTTGATATTAAACTTATGGTTCAGAAAGATTAAATTTAATATATACCTGCTTTGAGAAAACCAGAAATACAAAAATCTACCAATGGGTTTAATACATATTTTTTTAAATTACATGATGCTTTTATTGAAATGGAAATTGAGGCAGGTACTAAAATACAAAACAAAATTATGCTGCTAACTACTCATTTAATACCCCAGGATCCCCTCTCCCCAACATTTTAACCTTGAGGGACCTCCTGAGGGTTCCTCAAAGCAACATTTGAAAAAACACTAATTAGGAGACCATTGGAAACAATAACCCTGTGCTTCACTTTTCCTACGCTGATTCTTATGGACTCTGTAGCAGTTTGGTATTATTTATGAATTCCAAAAAAAGATATTGGATTATGTTTGTGAACTGGTCTTTTCCTCTGGGCATATTAGATTATATTGGATTCAGAAGTTTTACTTTTATTTGATTAAATAATGATTAAGGCTCTGACTGGGCCATGTCAGTAAGACATTGAGTCCCCGCCCCTTGGTGGGCAGGGACTCACAGAGAAACCACACTGCAAAGAGGGAAGTTTGGAGTTTCGACCTGGAGCCCTGGAAGTGGACACAAAGGAGAAGAAAACAGAGTAAAAGAGACAACTCCTTAGACATAGCAGAGGCCCAGGGGAGAGAGACAGAGCCGGTTGCCTGATAGTCTACAGCTGGCCTTGTGGAGCGAGGCAAAGCCTAGAGAGTCTCATAGTCTTCAGCTGACCTTGCGGAGAAAACAGAGGAGCTGAGTGGAGAGAGACATGAGCCCTGGGAAGAGAGGAACCCAGGAAGCCTGAACCCTGGCAGCCATCGGCAGCCATCGTGCTCCAACACGTGGCAATGGACTTTGGTGAGGGAAGTAACTTATGCTTTATGGCCTGGTAACTCTAAGCTTCTACCCCAATAAATACCCTTTATAAAAACCAACTGATTTCTGGTATTTTGCATCAGCACCCCTTTGGCTGACTAATACAGGCTCTTAATGTCATCATGTCCTTCAGACCCTTAGCACATCTTTATTCTCTCAGCGTGCCCTTGCCTCTCTTGCCCTTGAGACCCCCCCCTTCTCGTGGCCTCCTGAGCGGGAGCCCTCCTGCTACTGTGCCCGGTGAATCCGGGCACACCCGCCAGGGCTGCTCAGGCCCAACCACTGCTCCCAGGCCAGCTGCCACAGGACAGACATGTGCTGACCAGCCCGGATGGGCCTGTGTTGTCCCATCGCTGCCCCCGAGGGGTTTCTGCAACATGCCCCACTCTCCGGCAGTCTCCAGTCCCACCATGTGATGAACATTCAGTGCAGCCCAACACCATTATTTGTAAAATCCGGATGCGCTTCAACTGCTGGGCTGGCCCTTATGGCTGAGGCTCAAAGCACTTTTCAAAACACAAAATGGCCACTCTGCCAATGTTATCCCATTTTAATAACCCTCCAGGCCTCCTTTTACCACCAAAAGAAGAGAGAAAGAGAGAGAGAGAAAGTGTTAGAAAATAGGGTGACTCTTTTTTTTTGAACAATAGGTGCATTAAAAAGTGTCCTCGAGGCAGAGAGACCACTCAAGAAGGAAATAACACCTCAAACCAGGGGGCCATTCACCGAAAAGAGGTAACATTTGAAGGTCTTTGCAAAATGTTTCCCTGTTTCTGCCTTCCCTTGTTCACCACAGGACTGATGAAAAAGAAAGATGATAAATATGTTTGCACAAAAAAGAACCCATTCAATAATTCATCACCTTGTTGGCTTACAATATAGCCACTCCAAAGGAAATTTGTTTTCCTACTTACTGACCATGAATGGATACCTGAGAGGTAAATACAGTCCACAGCATTGTCCTCCCAAGCATGTGCTCCAGAACTGTCCCCAGCATGCTGCCCACACCAGTACCAGGTGGTGCCCCTCCTCGCCTGCTGAGGACGCCCTGCCATTCCCGGATTTGCCATCTCTTCTGTCTCCTGGTATAAAGCACTCTGACTGATGCCCTAAATTTTGATTTATTGCAACCATTATAATTCATTACACATGGAATTATGGCATTTTTGGGTCTAAAACAGTGGTTCTTAATCTGCGGCAATTTTGCCGCCAATGGAACATTTGGCGATGTCTGCAGACATTTTTTATTATTACAGCTAGGAGGTCGGGCGTGCTACTGGCATCTAATGGGTAGAGGCCAGGGATGCTGCTAAACATCCTAAAATGCACAGGACAACCTCCACAACAAAGAATTATACAGGCCAAAATGTCAATAGTGTCAAACCTGAGAAACCCTGGCCAAGAACTGATGAATAAACTGAAGCCCAAGGAGGGTGAGTGATGGTAGTATTTGCCCAGAACTACTCAGTCGGGTAGTGACAGAGCCAATTGTGGCTCTCAGGTTATCTGGTTCTATACATTTTCCTTAAATGTTTATTCTTTAAGGATTTCTTCTTAAAATGGAACTTAACTACAGAAAAAAAAAAAAAAAAAGAAAGCCTGGAGAGATACACCCCTAAATGTAATCTGTGTTTATCTCTGAATGGTAGGATTACGCTGATTTTTCTTCTTTGTTCTATATCTGCCTGGAATTGTTTGGTTGGTCATTTTTGTTTGTTGTGCTTTCACAATAAGTAATTATTGCTTTTATAAGCAGAAAGATCAAGAAACTATTTTCATTTTGCAAAGCTATATAAAATGTGATAACATTTAGCTTAACTAATTAATATTTATTGCTGACAAGAGTATAGACAAGCATTGCCGGGGTAAGGTAGGGAGGGGCATGTGGTATAAATTGGGACTCTTCTGGAAAACAATTTGACAACATGTACTCAGAGCCTTTAAAAATTACTCACAGTCTTTGACCTAGTAATCACCCTTTAAGGAATTTATCCTAAGGAAAGAAAGTATCTCAAAGATTTATTTACAAAAATGTGAAGAGAAACAATGGAAATAACCTATGTATCTAGTAATATACGATTAGTTTAATAAATTGTAGTTTGGTTGAATAAAATATATAATTACATAAAAAACAATGATAACCTAATGCCAGATATATGCAAATGGTGGAATGTTATGCAGCTGTTAAAAATGTCTTATTATTTCAGTGTTGGTCTCCCCCATTAAACTAAAGGTTATGAGTGCAGGAAACTTTCCGTTCTGATCACTGCTGTGTCCTTGGTACCCAAAGCAGTTTGCATAGTAGGTGACCAATAATTATTGTTAATGAATGAAAGAATGAATATGGTTATCAATGAGTGACAGTATTACAATCAGCAGCTTTTAATTTTTCTATATTTTTGAAAGATTCTCAAATAAGCATGTATTTTTACAAACACAAAAAATATATAGATTTTGTTGTTGTTTCAAAAATTAAAAGAACATAGTAGCACTTAAGTAAGGAAGGAAAAAGAATGCAATATGAAAGGGTGTATGAAAGGGCATTTATGGCTTGGGAAGCCCCATTCCATGACGCAACTGAGGGTACAATGATACAGCTACCATGCATTCAAAATACAGGGTTTGGATATAACTCGCTGGATGGACAGCATAACTAGTTCACTCTTTCAGCATTTTTCCCTCATTTGAGCTTTTCTTCCACTGGTAACACCAAAAGCGAAAACAACAGAGAAGCCACAAATCAACAGACTCGTGTGGTCAGAGACTCCAGTGGCCATAAGGTTCAGAGGCATTGTGGTGGTAGAAGCTGGGGGATGCTTTTTAACTGGATGTGCGTCTGCGGCTGACAAATGGAATAAAAGAGCTATGCTGTGGTGCTCAAAATAGAACAGAAAAAAGTATCCAAAAGAGAGGGAGAGAAGAAGAAGAAAATGACACAGACATGAGAGGCAAGCTTCTGGAACAACCTAAAAAGACCAGCGCTAACCCAGACCCATGAATATGATTCTCACATCCTTTGTAGAACATTTTCTTTTCTTTTCACATATGCCTCATTGGGACTGCAACCCTGAAAAATGTCATCCTGCCCCTTTCCTGGAATGGCTGGAGCTCTGTGTTACTTAGGTAGAGAAAGAGCATGGTAAATTTATGTATTTCACTACTTGTGGTCATCCTGGTGGGGTGCGTGAAGAAATAAACACATCGAAAAATATAAATCCATATGTGTATATGGACAGACAGTAAAACAGAGGGAGAAAAGAGGAGAGGAATACACAGAAAGAAAGACAGGGAGAATGTAGACTGCTCATAAAATGGGGTGTACCCAGCAATCACCATCTCCGGGTAGAATTAGGAGTTCCTAGAGTGAGCTGGGGTTTAGTGGCTTTGTCAAGGGCTCTCTGTCCAAACCCATTCTCTCTTGTCTTCTAATCTCCCCAAAACTTTGAGAAGCAACACATTTCTCTCACAAGAGAAAAATCCATTCTTCCAATTAGAGACACAGCTCAAACTGAAAATGGTCCCCAAAAGGCTATATGAATCATGGGTGTCCCAGTTTTCTTGAAAGCAGGTTTTAGGGACATAGGGGAAAGATGAGAGGTAGTCTAAGAGTGAGTGGAAAGTGGGAGCCACTGAAGGAATGGCCACAAACAATGTTGTCTTCTTTATAGTTTCACCCAGGGCAAGCCCTGTCTTAAAAGCCATCTTTTCATTCGTTTCCTTGGAAAGAGCAGATATGTGGTGGATTAAAGATGGCCAGAAATTCTTTGACACTCCCTCCACTGAGAAATGGGGTTGATTTCCCCTCTCCTTGAATCTGGGACAGACTGTGATGCTTAGATCAATAGAGTATGGCGGAAGTGAGGCCATACCAGTTTGGGGCCTTTGCTTTAAGAGGAATCACAGCATCTGCCATTGTCTCTTGGAGCCCTGAGCCTCCACATTAAGAAGTCCAATTCCCTGTGGTAGAAACCACATGGAGGTGACCCGAGAACACAGGAAGAGGGAAAGGGGCCCAGCTGAGCCCCAGACTTCCTGTTGTCTCTGCCAAGGTCCAGGTCATATGAGTAAAGACATTTTGGCCCCTTCAGGCCTGCCTAGCTGTAGCTGAATACCAACAAGTGACTCCAATTGAAGACATTTGGAACAGAAGAATTGCCCAGCCTAACCCTGCCTGAATTCCTAACTCAGAGGGCTGTAAGACAGAACAAAATGTTTGTTTTTTTAGGCTACTAAGTTTTGGGGTAGTATGTTATACTGAGAGATAGTCTGGCCCAGGCAAGAGGGTGACAATGTCTGTCCATTTTCAATACTGGCTTTGCCTTGGAAAACCTTATTTTTAAACCTTGTAAATATATATATATTTACAAGGAGAGAGGGAGAGAGGGAGAGAAGGAGAGAGGAAGAGAGAGATGGGAAACAAGAGTTAAAATAGTCTGTAATACAGCGCAGACAGTATCTGTCTTGGAGTCAGACAACTCTTGGTTCAAATTTCAGCATTGTCTCTTACCCCATAGTAGAATTTAGGCAAATTATTAACCCCTTTGACCCTCAATTTCCTCATGTATAAAACAGGGAAAACAACAACTACTTGACCGGCTGTTGTGATTATTACTTGAGAAAACGAATGTTGAATGCGGAGCACAGCACCTGGCTCACAGGAAGCGGCTCCACAGCTCGTGCTCCTGGCACCACAGTGCCCACGGCAGCCTTGGGTTTCCCAATCTCAGCTAGTTCCTCTGCCATCTCATTTCCTGCACACTCTTACTTTTCCTGGTGAATCACTGTCTGTATCTCAACCTGACTCACTGTTAGTCCTTAAGGGACAGAACTCCATGTGAAAAGAACCCCCTCTGGTAGGCAGACGGTCCTCAAAGTGAAAGAGGGACAAGGCCTTGTCATATGTGGAGAGCACATTTCCCCAGCAAGATGTGATAATGAGGCAGACAAGCTCCAAAAATAAAAGATGTGGAGGGGCTCTGAGAATTGAGATGTTTAAAA
>JAQZBX010007317.1:0-33519 GCA_029593785.1 Cabassous unicinctus | reverse complement strand
CATTAAAGGCCCAAATTCCAAGGCTGGGTGGTTCCTGTGGAACCTTTCCTTACACTTGCTTATGTTAAACTCCTTATAGAGAAAATCTGCCAAGGGCCACCCAGTTACAGCCATGGATTTCAACCCCTGCAAAATATTCCAAGCCATTTGCTCAGTCAATATGGACAGCTTTGATCTCCATCTGAGGTAGGTCTACAATAATGAAAAAAAAAAAACAGCTTTTCTTGCATAAACAATTATAAGGATATTGAAAAGATTAAAATTCTTAAAGCACAACTTAAGATGTTATTAAAATTACTATGTCCTCATCCTGGTATTGCAAGGAGTATATTTTACAGCTATGACTTCTTCCTAGACAACCAGGTCTCTTTCTGAAATGGTTTGGCACACCTGCTAAGTGTTTGTGGCATAGACTTGGAAGGTGACTAAGAACTTTAAAATCCCTACCATTTGCTAAGACCAGGCAAGACTTGCGGTCACCACATTTAAACCTAACAGCCCAGTAGGACTTCTAGCCGTCATCTATGACTGTCTTTCTTATGCTCCTGGGCTATATCACCTCCCTTGATATTTTTTTTTGTTTGTTTCTGGAAGTTACTTGCTCTTCATCAGGTTATCACAAATGAAAACCAATACATGTCAGGAGAAAGCTGGCTTCTCTGCCAGCAAGATACTATCCTTTGCCAGAGCTGAGAGAGAGAGCTGGAATTAGAAATAAAAAGGTTTCAAGTGCCTTGCTGACGTCTATGATCTTTTAGCAGAGATGCAAAGCATATCAGATTTGCAACCCTTCATGGCCCGAGGGATCTAGTTATTTGGTAAGTTGTGAAGACTTCTCTTGTTCCCACTCTGCCTACCATGCTGTCACTGGGGTGCATGCCTGGTTCCTGATAAATGGGGGCCAAACTGGGTTTTTACAGGAATTTCAGATGTCTCAAAATGATTGCAGACCCTTACTATGAGTAAATCCAAGTTTCTGAACCCTGAATGTTCTACATATTATAGAAGGAGCAGGAAGAAGAGAAGGAAAAGGCACAGAAAGCAGGAGAACAAAATGGGTAGGAAAAAAAGCTCCTTTTCATGTATGTTGGATGTAACTCTGGGATGTCTATTTCTTTCTCTGTGGTTGTACATTCGCGGCTCTCTGGCATTTGGATGGGCACAGGATAGGGAAGGAGTTTTTAAAACTAGCCCATTCTCTTTGGCCCAAGACAGTTCTAGTCTGAAAGGGCAGTTGTTCCAAGCTTCTAATACAGACCGTGGGGCTGTCCTCATGCACACGCCTCACCACGACCTTAACCAGCCTCTGGGTGGGGTAATAAGCAGATAACGCCAAGGTTCCAGTGACCATGTTTTGTTACACCTAAGAACGACTGAATTCCCCACATCTTACTTCATATGGACTAATCAAGGGCAACTAAAAAGAAAAAGGCTAATGAGCACTCCAAACGAATTAAAAAAAAAATTAGCCCTACTCAGCTTAATAAAAGGGATCCCTAGAAAACCTAGCTCTGTTGAGGGAAAAAGGCCCAGGAAAGTCTTTCTCCATTCTGACCTTGTTCCTCTCTTTCACCTCATTAGCCAGGCTCCCAGTCTCTAGCTGCTTCTCCTGAGAGAGGTGAAGCCTTATCCATGCCCGGCCACAGATTCTGTAGCACTGGCTTGATGCACAGCACTTCATCTAAGCAAGCGTGTGTTTGTTTGCTTTGGTCTTTTTCCATCTGCTCTCTGGCTCCATCCACTCCAGGTGAATATGTCAAGGGCCTGGTTAGTGGCTGTCTACCCTGTCAGGCCTGACCCAAACCTACCTCGGGGGGCAGTGGTTGGACTGAAACCACGGCAGCAGGTCAGTGGATCTGGTCCTGAGCATCACCAATCCCTGGAGTGGTTTTTCTACCAAGTAGTTTCACCTTGGTGAAGAGAATGGGTGTGAATGTTGTGGAAGAACTACACAGGAGTGAGAGCAAGGAGAGGTGAGAAGAAGACTGTAAGCGTGTGAACAAATGCATGGAGACGCTTGTGCCAATAGTCTTCTGGGAGTTAGCAGCTGAGGGCCATTTTTCCTCAACTAAATAAAATCAAACCTCATCACAAGGTAACAGCCTCTCACATGGTATTTCTGAGCATGATGTGGCTGGTTATGTCCTTTGCTTCCTTCAGCCCTGCTGTTTCTGGCATTCCTCAAGATTCTCATCCTCTTTGACATTTCAGGCAGGCGCTTGTCGATTAGAGTGAGCAGCAGAGAGAAGAGCTGTCCTTGCCCTGCGTGGCGTGAACCTGCCACCATATAAGCCCTCCCTGTGATGGCGGCAGGCCTCCTGCCCAGAGGGGACGGGGCAGGTAGACCAGCCTGGAGCCTCATATCTCTTCTCCTCAGAGCGGTGGGCGCAGAGAATGGCCCTTCACCATGAAGAGAAAGACAATGTGTCTGCGATGTACATAAAGTCACTGGAACCAGAAAATGCTCACACTGGTGAGATGTATAGGAATCAGACAGACAGCCACCTCAGGGCTACCTTTCCTGGCCCTTACCCAGCTCCGCCCCCAGCATGTATTCTGGGTCACGTTGGCCTCCCTGGCCCCACAGTGCCCTGTGTTTACCCTTGGCATTATTCTGGCCTGTAGCTGACTGTTTCCCACTAGGCTCTAAACTCCAGGACGGCAGGTACTAGATCCTCCTCCACTGTGTCTCCAGCACCCTGGCACAGACCCTGGCAGAGAGAGGTGCTCACTAAATGTTTGGTGAATGATTGACTGACCATTTAGCCTGGTCTTCTTTTGCAGAGGGGAAAACTGATGTTTAGGGAAGAAGGGAGGGTAGGAGGAAGGGAGAGAAAGAAATCAACCTTCTGGAATACATATGGTCCAGAGAGTATCTTGGGTGTTTCGCATTCATGAAGTCATTTTCGTACCAGAACCCCAGGGAATTAGGTTTTGCTGCCCTTCAGTCCTGCTGGTGAGTGTGGGGACACACATTTATTCAGGACAGAATACTGCAAAATTGTATAAAGTCGAAGGGTGAATGGTTGAGGAGAGTGACTTTGGGATAGGGAGCGTCAGGAGCTTCGTGGCTAACCAGAGCCACGAGCGTAGAGATGTGCAGGAGAGGATAGCTTGGCACCGATATCCACTAGAATTTAGATTTGACCTGCCTTTCAGGCAAAGATAGAGAATCCTAAATTTAAAATGTTGAAGCGTAATAGACCGAAACCAGGAAAACATGTAATTTCTTCCTCTCCTCCTTCACCTTTGCCCATTAGCAGAGTTAAATTTATACCAGGTTGAACTCATACATAGCAACCAACATACACTGCTGCTGGAAATGTAAATCATTATATCTCTTTCGTTTGGCCATGGATGTAAAATAGCCTGAAAAGTATAAGAAGATTACTTCAGAAACACGGGAACTACTTATAAAGAGTACAAGATTATAAAACAGCATCATGTAATTTCCCCATTTTGAAAATAAAAATGTATTTAGACATGTATACATATACTCATATATTCTGTAAGGTTCCCCATTCTGTTGGGATTTCCAGGCTCCATTTATCCACAATAAGCACCTAGGAGGTTGCTGTCTTATCTTCTAAGTCTGTGCATTTCCTATAAGGGGATCTGCATTATATCAGTATTTGTTTGAAGCCATCTACTGTTAGAGCTGAAGACACTTTCATGATAATTTATAGTTAAAATGCCACTTTACCTATAGACACTTCCATCCCTCTCAGAAGAATGTAGGGTATAAAGCTTAATAAGAAAGAAACGCCATGCTTGCCACCAAGAGGACTTGTCCACACCATCTCAGCTGCTCTCTTGCCCCGTGGGCCCAGCAGCAGAGCTGTGAGCATGTGAGCCATGGAGGGCATTGCTCCAGAGGAGAACATGCTTACCCGTGGTCAGGGCACAGGCTACCCTGACGTGCTCTAGGGCCCTTGTGGTCCCTTCAGGGGGACTGCAGAGAAAAGCTGTGACAAGGTGTGGCTGAGGGCTTGTTCCATTTGTGCCATTTTCATGGAGCTGGGATATTATGCAAGGAAATCTTTGGTATTGCAGTAATCCTGGATTATAAATAATTTAGCATATTTCATTGTAAACTGCAGTCCAGA
Source organism: Cabassous unicinctus (assembly GCA_029593785.1). Lineage (NCBI taxonomy): Eukaryota > Metazoa > Chordata > Mammalia > Cingulata > Chlamyphoridae > Cabassous > Cabassous unicinctus. Next base: position 29,413 of record JAQZBX010007317.1, on the reverse strand, counting down.
ATACTTGCAAATAAGAAAAGGATTAACTTTTTTAGAAGTACTTGCTCTTGAGACTTTAAGTTCAAGGCAGAACAATGCTTGCCGTGGTAATTCCATCTATTTTAAGATCACAAAACCATACCAAGTTGAAACCAGAGCAGGAGATATGAATGCAGTGCTCTCTCTGAAGTGCCCAATAGTGGGACGAGAAAGCTTTCAAAGGGAATTAAGTAGACAGAGAAAGCTCCCTGTTCATGCCCAAATCATAAGGAGGCGGCTGAATAGGATTCACAGTTCTCCGTGGGAAGGACCCACACCACAGCCAACGTTCAAAACAGGGGGGAGATGTCTTGGGAAGATCAAGGACCCAGAATTCTGCTGTCAGAAACCGCTGCCTGCCCATTAGAGCCTCAAAAAGACCCTCTTCCATGTGAGTGCCAATATGAGCCTGCAAATGAGCCCATTTTTTCTTTTCTAACCAGCCCAACCTCTATCTGAAGGAAGCTGTCATTATGTAATATTTCCCAAACGCCCTTGATGTAAGCTTCAGATCTAGGGTGTGTGTGTGTGTGTGTGTGTGTGTGTGTGCGCGCGCGCGCGTGCGCACGCATGCACTGAGGAGAAGGACAAGGGGACAGGGGAGAATAGAATGTGCATGCAAAGAAGGTGCTATTGAGAGGATGGAAAAGCAGACGTGCATGGGGTGAGCCTCAGGTCAAGGTTACGTCACAGAGAATGCAAGTAATGAGAAGTACAATGTTAGCGCCAGAGAAGGGTCAAGTGAGGGGTCGAATGGGTAACCAGAGGCAGAGAGACACAGACCCAGACACCAGCATTCGGCAGGTGTAGTGCAAGATTGGGGGACACGAAGGACTAGAGGGACAGGTCAATGAAACCACAACTCCAAGGCCTGGCCGCCACAGCCCTCCGTGATCTGGTCTCTGCTTGGGTTTCCAGCCTCATCTCTGGCTATTCCCCATGTGACAGTTTACATGCCATCAGATTAAAGATACAGTGTACTCTGTGCTGTTCTCCCAGCTTTTTGCCTTTGTTCTTCCTATTCTCTGTGCCCAGAAAATTATCCTTTCTCCCTTCTCCTAATAATGCCTCTCGTGTTACAAGATTTCGCTTCAGAGTCACTTCTTCCTGGAAGCCTTCCTTGTTCTCCAAACCTTCAGACTGGGTTAAGTTCCACTTCTATGTGCTCCGATGACCTCTTACCAACTTCTGAGCCTAAGGGAAGAGGGCAAAGAGGTTTCATGTCAAGGATCAATCCTTCTCCCATCCCTGCCTTATGCTTTTCTCTAGTAAGTGCCATTAGCACCGCCAATGCAATCAAAACTAATGCATGCTCCTCTGAGTGATGGAGGAGGGGTGCAGGGAGTTGAAGCCCCTTCTCCCACTTCATCTTTCACTCCTCACCCTGGAAGATGAAACTTCCCTGAGAAAGAAATATACTCCAATGGTTTCATTAGATAGACTCTTTCATGGTCTTACTGTGATGGGAATTTTCCAGTGGGCTCCAGTATCAAGAGGTTACGAGGTTACCAGGAAAGGAAAGCTAGCATGCTTCCAGCCTGTCAAGAAGTTGTCACATTACCAATGTACTTTAAATTTAGCCAGAGCATCATATAGGATTCTATAATGTACTTGCCGGCACAATTAAAGGTTAACAAAAAACACTTGCCTGCTCCCTCTCATCGCCCCCATGCTTCTGTGAGGTTTAGAATTAGAGATGAATTCTCCCAGCATGGCCTGAGCTTGCAAAGGATGATCTAACCTTTAAACTTCAGGTCAGAGAATTGGGCTGAAGAGAATCACCAGGGTGTCTTCCTGTTATGTGCTTCAACATCAAATGACCTGCTTCGCCGGGTTACCCAAGGACACAGCTCTAACCAAAGACATGAGAATTCCCAGAACTGGAAGCAAATGCAAGATGATAGGACATTCCCTAAACCCCCTATCCCAGGATGCTCAGTAGCAATTAGCAACCATGTCCTTTGTCTCACCTCCACTATGTTTTTAGCAGCTCGGTTTCTTCAGAGGACAGGGCAAGAGGGAATGGGATTAGGCTGGGAGCCCTGCTTTTTTCTAAGGGAAGAGGGTTTTAAATGTTTCATTTCAAGTTTTTCTGAAGGGTTTCTTGGACAGCCACCTGTCCATCTCGGGGTGCCTACCTTTACTCTCCACAAGAAAGCAAGCAGCAAATTTGCATTGAGTTTCCACGAGGCTGAAAAGAGGGGATCCCCTTGTATCTGTTTGCCTTTATTTTTTTCAAGCCCTGTAAGAAGCTCCAAAGGGAAGGAGGGGGATGAAGGAAGGACAAGTGGATGGCAGAGCCTCTATGGGATCAATAAATTTGACTGCTCCTTTGCACACAGGGAAGGACGGTGCAGGGAGCCAGATGGGGGAAGGAATCCCAGAATCATAAATTTTAAAGCTGGTGGACCCTTAGAGGTCATCTAGTCTAACCTCCTCTATTTTCTAAGTGAGGAAACTAAGAGTCAGAAACGCTAATGGACCTGTGAAGAGAGAGCCAGGACCCAAATCCAGCCCTATAGTTCACAGCAGCTGCTACCACCACCACCAAGCAGCCATTTTGAGCACTAAAATGCCTACAGGATGACCCCCATGTCCCCCCAAGAAGGCCTCCCAGAATGCTCCTCTCCTCGAAGATGATGTCATAGCTGCTCATTTTCTCTAAAAACTATCTCCATTGGCCACATGGGCACAGAGAGGGTTCTTCCTGTGAAGAGCTCTCTTACAGCTGCCTTTGTATGTGAAGCTGGCATTTTAAAACACGACAGCTCCCTGACAAGAGGATTAAAGCAGGAGGCTTTCAAAAAAAAGTCTCAAGAATAATTTAAAATGCAATATGTTAATGCTTGTCTAGGATTTTGTACACTTTCCTAAAAAGTCATAACTCTCTCATGCCACAGCCAAACAACAATTCTATAACTGGCATGCTTGTTGAAATCAAGAAAAGAAAAAGAAAAGAAAAAGGTAAATACAGTCACAAATTAGGACCAGAAACTTAATTGTGCAGATGAGGTTTAGAAATGGCAAAACAAACTCAGCAGTGGGGTCACCATTCTGGGGATTTTTGAAAGAGTCAGTGGCAGTTATTGTGGAGGATGGCTCCTTCGCAGTCCTTCCATGAGGGTGGGCATGGGACTAGAAAACTGCTTCTCAAACCTGAGCGTGTATCAGCATCACCTGGAAGTCTGGTTAAAACACAGATTGCTGGGCCCCATTCCTAGACTTTCTGATTCAGCAGGTCTGGGGAGGGGCCTGTGAATTTTCATTTCTAACAAGTTCCCAAGTGATGCTGTTTGCCGGTCTAGGGCCCGCAATCTGGGAACCAGTGGGCTGGAAAGACACCCTCAGGCCTCTGCTGGTGTGGGACTTAATTAAAATGCGGAAGATTGAACGTGAGGTGGAATATTTAAAGCACTTCATAGGTATAGCAGGCAGGGAGGGAAATAATACTGCACAGACGTGAGGGGCCTGCCGTCAGAGAGTCGTGCGGTCCCTTTAACAGGGAGGTGAGCAGTGTACTCCAGCAATTTTAGTCACCTCTAAAAAGATAATGCCTATCTGAGCAAAAGCAAACATCGGAAGGCTTAAAAACCCGGGGTCCCCATGCTCGTTCCACAAGCAGGAGAAAATGTCTTTATGTAGAGAAAGTGCAGTGCAAATAGAAAGTAGGGCTCGATTTCCTCAAGCTCAAGTCAAAAGAATCTGCTGAGAAGGCCACATGACACACGAAATGAAATCCGGGTCCTTGATACCCGGAGGCAAGAAAGAGAGCAGAAGATCCAAGAAAATCCAAATGTTCCTGAATTTCTACAGTAAACAGTTTTGATCGGATTCTCTTGCTATTTTGGAACATACATGAAGTTCATTAACCGGCATACATTAAAAGAGGAAAAATTTAAAAAAGAAGGTGCTGCAGGACAAATCAGTAATTGCTCCTTTAGAGCAAACCAAAGTTACTGAGAAAATCTCCTATAAAGGCTCTGTCAAAACAAGTCACTTAAGGATTAGTGAAAGCTAAATCCTCCGTCAGAGAGATTTTTCTCAACAGTCGTAAATGGGTTTTAGTATCGGAAAATCTTAGAAAATATACTCTCCCCTCCTTTCCCCCCACCTCCAACCCTCTCTCAGAAACAGCACTTTCAATAGCTTGGCATCTTGTGGAAGCACGGTATTTCCTTACACTGAGGCTTCCTCTTTAAAAACAAAATAAAATAAACTCTGTCACTCACAGCAAAGTAAGCGGCTGAAAATAAATTGTTAAAGGCACCTAGTCCGTTTTTCAGAGCCTTCTTTTTACAACACATGTTCAAGTACAGTCTTTTCATCCCTCAGCAATTCCCCTGATAAGAATGAACTTAAAAACTGAGCTTTTTACCTCAGTTTCCATTTTGGTCCCTTTCGTTAAGGTTTAACTGCTCAATTTGTTCATTTGATGAGGCAAGAGCTTAAACAGCATCCTTAAAAATGTATAGGTGACTCAGTCTTTAATTGGAAAAGGAAAACAACGATAATACCAAACTCCTTCAATGTTAGTCTTCTAGGCGTGCACATTTTAAATCTTGCAGTAAGGGATCATCTTCTTTACTGTCTTAAAATCATCGTTGGGGCCCGTTTATATTGCTGAGCAGTCTCTGGCATTTCTATCACTGATGGGTTAGGGAGGGTTGTCTCTGCTCACTAAGCTCATGTGTAGGAAAGACCCACTCACGCCATAAGCACTTAGAAACGCTCCGGCATCTTTCCCCTTGAGAGGGGGTGACCTGGCCAGACCATTTTCATATCTGTCTATTAGATGGCTACACTCCATTTTTTCTGCCCAAACCTTTTTCTCATATCAGCTGTCAAAGCTAATGCATCCTGGACATCATCGTTGCCAATCAATAGAAAGGCAACATACTTTCAAAATGTGAAAAAGGATTGATTTTACCCCTTTGGATAAAGACTATGTTTCTAATTTTTCCATTTCCACCACTAGACTCTTTTTAAAACATCCATTTTCCAGACACAGATATTTCTCCTGATATCCACACAGCAGGTCTTAGTTACAAGGCTGGCTTTAGGCATTAATACTAGGCCATTCCTTAGCATGGCAGGATAGAAGGGGAAGATCAAAAATCCCAACCAAACAATATTTCCCTTCCCAATCTACCTTACATCTAAAATTTCACCACTGAACAATGTGTAACACATTTTAAGTCTAGGGATACCTTTTTACTATTAAGTTATTCCCAGAGAGGCAATCCATTAAATTATTTAGCCAGCAAGACTCTGGAGAGTATTGCAAGTCTTTCATTTTGGTTGTAGAGCCACAAGAGCTTAGGCTCAGGATGATCCAGACTGCAGCTGGAATCTAAGTGCCATCATTTCCTTGTAACTGTGAACTTTGGACAGGTCACTTCACCTCTTAGAGGCTCAGCTGTGTCCTTTAAAAGAAGGGTATACTAATACCTACTGTGAGAAGTGAAGAAACAGGACACTGTGTGGGCCTGTCACCTGGTGGTACTCAATAATGTGAATTCCCTTTCTGGATGGGCTGGCCAGACAGGAGAGTGAGGTCAGGAGAGAGTATCCTCCAAGGTCTGAGAAGAGATCAAAGGAACAGGGGGCACATCCCGGGAAGGGCAGCTCCAGGAGTGGGTCATCAGGTGTGTGCGTGCATGTGCATGTTTGTGTGTGTGAAGATGTTTAATTGGCAGCAGTAGAATCCAGAATATTGATCACTTGGGAGAGAGGCCTGCAGAATGGAGGAAATGAGCATCAAAAGGAGAGAGAGGAAAGAGGCTGGAAAGGGCGATCTTTAGCCTACTCCATGCATGGTCTGCTGACAGCCAACACTACCCACAGTTTTACAAGTTTCACTCCAGCTCTGCCCTAACTTGATTACGTGTCAGGGTCTTGCATTTACTCTCTCAAAACTGACATCTCAAGATCTTTGCCTGTGGGATTAATGAGTAATCAGGATGTACCACATAAATCTCGACTTTGCTAATGATCAGGTAAATAGTTGCCTCAAATTTTTTTCTTGTATGTGGGAGGGGGTATGAATCCCAAATGAATTTGTAAAGGCAAATGTGAAACAATGATCTTGGTGACAGTTCCAGAGATCAGAAGCACCTGTTTTGGGGGAGTGAGCATAAAAGTTTCCATCAGATTTACCACTGCCAGGGAGGATCCCCGTGTTTCTTGTCCCAGATCCACTAGATAGAGGCATTGTGACTACAGACAGATTTTTCGAGCCCCAAATCGAGGCATTTGGTTTTCCAAGTTAGAGAAAGGATCTGATGTTTTCTCTCCACCATTACCTCCTTCTCTTCTTTTCCTGGAGTCGTGCAAATGATGAACATGGGATCTAAAGCAGCAGTGAAGAAACTGTAAGATTAGCAAAGGAAGCTATAGTGCTTGTGCACCTACTAAGTACTAGGCATTTTATGTGCACTAACTCGCCAAATATATTATGGAAAAACACAAGAAACTGGAATTTTTTTTTCTTCACTTTATAGGCAAAGCAGCAGAGGCTCAGCAAGATCAAGCCACTTATTAGTAAGCAATAGAATTAAGGTTCAAACCAAGTTCTGGTGACTGCAAAGCACGTGTGGGATTGGGTCAGGATGATCTGCATGCTTTGGAAGCCTTCTGTTCACTGGAGACATAGGCTTAGTTCTAGGCTCAAAAAAGAGAGGTAAACAGAACTGGTAAATATTTCTGTAGAGCTTCGTTACCCCAGGGTTGGTGACAGGGAGGCAGGCAGGGCAGAATTCATCAGGAAACAAGGCAATACTTTCTGGCTTTATTTTTGAGAAACACCACTTGGGGATGGATGGTCAAGTACCCCAAGAACAATTACTGTGAAGAGGTTCTATCTCAGGGACCTAATATGAGGGCATAGGGGATGAGTGGGGACAAGGCATGATCTCAGGCTGACGGATGGATGAGACCATAGTAGATATACCTTGGACCTTCCAGAAAGCAGCTAGTAAGGAGTCCAAAGGGAAGTGAGAGACGGCCATGTAAACCAGCATTGCGGTCAGGGGTGGTCCACATCCTACTTAGGGGAACAAGGAGCGGCTTCACATTTCCAGGCCACAAGGGGTTATCCGTGGTGCCACAGAAACCATGGCTTAGCCTTGACAGGGCAGCCAATGCATGTTTTACACATGTCATTTTCCAAACTCATCCTCTTCCATCCTGCTTTAGGATCTCCTAAGCAGAATGTCAGAGAAGTAAATGTGAATATACGTTTTGCAAAAGCCCTAAACATGGAGAGCATATAGTCACCTGGTCAGGTCAAAAGCATATTCACATGCAACAGGCCACAGTATATGTCTCAATATGGACATGGTATCGTCACAGCTCTTATCTGATTGAAATACACAAATATGGATTGGAAATGACATGGTAACTAATTTTCTGAGGGGAAAGAGGGGAAATCCAGTAGAGTGACTGGGTAAAAAGTTAGTAATAAAAGGTAAGTAACCCAGACGGGGAGTTTCCTGAGCAAGCATAACCCGGCAGTGTTTAGCCGCACTTCTTTCATGGTGTTCTCTTAAAATGAGGTTGACAGATTTCTAGCCCAATGCTTGACCATCTAGTTGAAACCACCTCTTACCATCTCACCAGGTAGGGACGTCAGCAAAAAAGTCTTTTCAGTGCAAGTGGCAACCTACTTTCCAAAACAACTCCCCACACATCAAACTAAACAAACGACTAAGTAAACCCAGATAAAATATAGCTTTATCAGGATGGAGTTTGAGTAATCTCTGAATCAACAAAATCTGGGGAATGTGTGTACAGAATATCCATTATACAAATGTCAGACCACAAAGTCAAACTCTTTTTTTTTTTTTTTCTTTGTGGTGCTGCTAAAGACTCCCTAATCCAGCCAATTCAGAACAGCAAGGGAGGCTGACAGTGATTCCAGCGTCCACCCCAGAGCCTGTTTTTCCTTACGCAGAGACCAGTAGAGCAAATTTTCTGCAAGACGATTTTAATTGTCTTCTGGAAAGAACAAGATAGCCTTTTCCTATAGACAGAATGGGAAGCTCCTTCTGTGAGTTGCTTTAATTGCTGTGGGTTAAGTTTGAATATCACACATTCTTAAAACCACAGTACAAGCGGCATCGGCTGGCGCTTTTTAACTTTGTTGGGCTACAAGCTACAAAGTCCAAGATTAAAAGGGTCATTTATTGTCTGCCAAATAGATTGTTTCAAAGTGAAACAATCCAGTCACTTAATTAGGAATATAATAAAGAATTAAAGTGTACACTCACATATAGAATTAAGTATGTTCACAAAATGATCAACACAGAAAAATACAAACAACAGTTGCCAGAGAGCACAGAGTGATTTGTATTGTCCCAGAAATCTGAAAATGGCATCTTCTTGAACTGTGTTGAAACATGCGGACCGCTACTTCAATACTGCTATCAGAAGAGTGCAGTACATTGCAAGCACAAGGCCAAGTATGCCTCAGAGTCAGAGAGATCTGGGTCTAGCCTGTTCCCTTAGTAGATGTATGATTTGGGCCAATTATCCCATTTCTGAAACTGTCTTAAAATCTATAAAATGAGGACTGCACAGTGCTTTTTGAAAAAATACAAATCAATTGAAGATAAATATTTGCAAGATGTTCATTTCATTGTTAAATAATCACAAGTACTTCTTAATGAAACGTATGTGCCTGTTGGGTACTGCACAACTTTTCAAACTTTGGCATCAGATTGGACACACTCACCCTCATTTTCTATTCCACATTGATTTTCATGCAGTACTTACTTTTTATTACAGCAACTGCCAAGAACCTAGCTTCACAAAGATATGACATCATTGAGAAAAATGTAGTGCCTTCCAATATTGAAACTGTGAACTATCTTGAGCTAGTAGTTCACACGGTGCCTGACAGATATCAAGAATAGCTGTACTATCCTCAAATATTTAAAATACTTCCTGGCACAGTTTTGAGTTCACTGAAATGCCCTGGGTGCCCTGGTTCATAATTTGGGAACCAGGAGACCATATTGAATCAGATTGTTCTTCTATACTACTGCATTACTGAAATATGAATTGAACAACACTGAAAAGAAACCTGAATAATAATGAAACTTGTTATAATGGGATTATCATTGTATTTCTATTTCACTTTTCGTCTGTTGATATTTCAACCTTTTAAAAAAGTTGTCCTAATTGTGTCATATGGTCACCAGATAAATTCTGCAGTGAAGATTCTGGAAACTTAGACGTTTACTTATCTGAATTTTATGATGTAAAAATCCCAATAGTATCCCAGAGTTTACCAGCTGATCTTTCTCATTGGTACAACTCTGTGAATTGTGCATCAGCTTCCTATAGGTGGGATTTCCTTTTATGCATGAGAACAGTTCACAACCTGAGAACGCTGAGTGTTTTGCTGCTCTGCATTAGAGCTCAGGCCTCAGAAAGCAACAAGGCTTTCCATGTGCTCCTATTTAGATGCTACTTTATGTTGTTTTATAGGCACATCTGCAGAGCTGAAAGGCAGTTTAGACCTTGTTCAAGAAGAGGATGGTGAGAAGAGGTGAGGGGGAGGCAGAAGATATGCTGATAAAGGCTTACCAGTGGCTCTCGTGAGGGGAACAATCTTGATTTGTAGCATTTGCTGATTTCTGTGGTATAAATATTCCCACCATGGCCAACTGCAAGCCACCAACTGAACAAGGAGTTGAGAAGAGATGCCTACTCCATGTGTTGAGGGGTTTTCTCCTCTTCTATGGCTGCCTGCAGAATGCTCTGAATTAAGGGATATACCCTGCTGAAAGGAAGATTTGCAAGTGTTCAAGTTTATTAGTTCCTTAAATTGAGGCTTTCTCCCTGGCACAATAAAGTTGGAAAAAAAAAAGTGCTTTGGCGAGAAAGTACTCTAATCCAAAGCATTTTATGCAGGGGTTGAATTCTATTCCTCTGCTCTGTGTATGGGGGAAACTATCCTGACCTTTCAGGCTGAGCCTACCGACTCAGAGGTGGTGTTCCAGTGAAGTACAGTCAACAAGCATTCATCAGGCACCAACCACAGGCCCAATATTTATATCTGTTGTTTTGAAGACAATGCAGACTCTGTTCTGAGGAGATGACAATTCAGCTGTGGAGAGGAGGCTTAATATACACGAAGCAAGCAAACTGCTGCTCCAGACCTTTCTTACTGCAATCTTGTAGTAAATCAGGAAACACTGTCTGCCTTCCCAGGGGCACCCTTGGCAGAGACCAGCAGATCTGTTGTTTCCACTGTCAGACGCATTTATGGGCCCTACTGGTCGATTTGGCAAGAAGCTTTATTTAAAATGTCTTCCGGAACTATCCTGCTCCCTGTAAGTGAGCCTCAGAGTCCTGATTCTGTTTGCTTTGCACTAGACTGCCTCAGTTTCCCTACGCCCCAGGCACACGATTTTCAAGGCTATGCTTTAATTTTGAAATTCAACTGGCAACCATTTCCCAAAGTGCTATATACTTCAAGGTGGCAAATTCTGAAGTTCATCATTCAGAATGCACCATGCTATCTCAACGTAAAGTCACAGATAAGTGGCCTCCTTATTTAGAATAAGTGGAAATACAACAGATATTACAGGGTTGATTGACTTCTTGGGGATCCTGAATTTAGAATGATGCAAAATAGAAGGCCAGGCTCTAAAATTCACATAACAGTGATTTAAATGAGGTAGCAATGGGCACAATTTCTTCCAACATGTTAAAATTTCCATGGCAGACTCCTGAAATGCTTTGCTGTTCTGTTGACTTGATAAGCCTCTGGGAGTACATTTTGCATTTATATATATAATGATATATAAATTATTTTGAGAAATGAAAGAACATAATAACAGTCTTTGGGTTGTTATGATTTCCGTATCATTTATATTGAGTGCCAACTAATTATGGACCCCATGTTCAGTGCTGGGAACAGCATTTGCTTGCCTTTGAGGAGTTTGCAAACTAGTTAAGCATAGATGTCCTTCATAAACTTTTTAGTACCATATAACTAAAGTATTACATTTGAAACAAGCAAATTATGTCATTTGCATTTCTATCCTCCCCAAGTTTTATTCTGGGTTTTTCTAAAAGCCTGCTTTCTTAATACGGTTTTCTATGAAGTGGGGGCCCTTGTTGGGCCAGAGCTGAGCTTCAGATCCTTGGTGTGTGGAGGAAGATGAGACCTTTTCCTTGAGAGCCAAGGAGCCTTCTACTTGGGGGAGGGGGGTAGAATTGAACGGTAGCAGCAGTAGAGATTCCGACATGTATAGATAAATATGATTTGAAGAGGAAAAGGGACAAAAGCCAGGAGACATGGCTGGAAAACAAGGTCACTATGAGAAAAGAAGAATCTGGTAGAGCCAACTAGACTCTGCAACAAGTCTGAGAGTAGGACGGGCAGATGTCCAGATGAGTCAGGTGTTCTCCTTCATTATGGAAGCTGCTGTCTGGACCCGACCATCTCTACCTTCCAGGGACTGTGTATACCTTGGGGGGAGGGGTGTGTATAAAGGGAAAAAAACCTACTTGCCAAATCTAGAACACTTTAGGGCTCAAACTACTTTGCAGTGATACCCTCTAAATGAGCACAGGCAGAGAAACCTTTCTTCTCACTTCAACTGCTACTCTGTCATGGTAATAAAAGATTTCAGAGGGTTGGCGGCTATGGAAAGGTACAAAAGTCCCTAAGTAGCAGTCAAGGAAAAGGGGAGTGATGTGGTTTGGGATGCCCAAGATCACATCACCAGCAGAGTCCAGCCAAGAGTTGGAGCCCCGATGAATTCCTAAACACCTGTAAAACACGTATTTGGGGATTCAAATTGATGTGGTTGGTACGAGCTTTGTAAGGGACTGCATTACCTGTGCAAACAGGTGAGGGCTTGAGGCTCTGGAGGCTCCTGTCTTAATATTGAGACTCATTGGTACCCTGGGCTGGAAAGTCTTAAGAAACATTTTGGTTACATAAATTTACATCAGCCCCTCCCTGCCTTTTCACTGACAAGCAGTCTTAGCTCTGTTATAATCTCTGATCTTGGACCAGTTCCCTGAGCCACTGGGTAACCAATGTCTCTTTCTGAAAGGTGGGGAGAAATGGAAAATTCACTGGTTTCCTCCAGGGCAGCTTGAGATTCCCTAATTTACATTGCTACGTGAGTGCAATGCACAATGATTTTTTAAAAACGCAATTCTTAAGACATGTCAAAAACTGCTCATTAGATCAACTTTTTTTTTCCCTTTGTGTGTGTGTGTTTAAACAGGGGCCACCGTGCTTTCTTTCAAGTGACAAGAGTTGTGACAGCTGCTCTATAAGGTATCCAATGGTTAATTAAGACATTGGTGTCATTGCTGAGCTCTTTTGTATTTCACAGAAAGCAGTTGCTAAACAGATGAAAGTAGGTCTGAGGCAAGGGGTAGCATAACTATTATTTCAATTAATAAATTGCTCTAAAAGCGAAGGAAGTGATAAATGCCTCAAGAGTGTCTGTATCTGCCCTGGTTCTGTCAGGAAAATTAAACAGAGCACTTGTGATTGCCATTGCTTCTGTTTAAAAGACCCAGGCAAGTTGGGTCACCTGCGCTGAGCAGGTTAGAATCTGCTGGTTCTTGGGGCACCCCCTAGTGACACATTAGTATACCTTGGCACATCCATTTCGTGGCCACAGAAAGAAATTGCCAAATTCACCTCTTTTTCTTCCATTTGCATCCTCTCCTCCATTCTCTTCCTCCTGAGCCCTTCTACCAAAGAAGTCCTAAAATGTATTTTCAGACAAATATCAGGGAAGCATTTATAAATATTTCAGAGGTGTTTCATAAATAAATAAGCAAATCTACAGAAAGACGTCTCTCTTTTAATGAGATCTTGGCTGTGGTATATGCCTTTTATTTGAGCATCATTAAAACCAGTTGGGGAGGTTTTTATACTGGACCGTCTTTTGGGGGGTTTCATAATGTATGAAAAAGCCTGCTCTGAAACGTGTAGTTTCATCTCTGACAGATTAGGCAGCTCCGGCACGAGGGAATAGCTTTTACTCTTTTTAAAGTAAATACTAATCAATAGCAACAGTACCGACAAAAACCTTCTTGCTGCCTAATTGCACCACAGCTACTCATAGACCCCAACAGAATTTTCCCCTGGATATAACAAAATTAACTACCAGGGGCTGAGCTGCTGAGTTATCACCATCCCTCTATTCAGATGTAATTAAACTGCCACATGTACCAGTAAAGCATCATTTGTCAGTGTAATCTCCAAACAGGGGTCTGAAGGTCGTGCCCACATCAGTCTTTTCACCACATTCATTTGCACAGGAAATCAAACTGGCAGGGAGGTGGTCCTGACTATTAGAGGGAGAGATTCTTTCCCTCCCTCAAATCTTGTTTTGCAGTTTCTCTTCTGCCACTTAATGCCCTCTGTGGTCTCTGGCCATGTCAGAAATAACCAGACCGTGTCAGAGGGAAAAGAGTTACTTCAACTTTCTTAGCAAGCAAGCCCAGCCTCTAGCTTGGGCTGAGCTAGCTGCTAGACATGCAGGAACTTTGACAACTGCTTGGGTTGGACACGAAGGCCACTTTGGTGATGCATGTTAGGTTTTCCGAAAGATCCTCTAATTCATTACTATTACAGGTAATTATAGTAATAGCAGTGGCCATTTATTGAGGATAAACTATTGGGCTAGTGTATATATATATATTATATATATATAATTTAATCCTTATAACAACTTTATGAGTTTGGAAGTTCTGCCTTTATTTTAAAACCAGAGAAACTGAGGCTTAGAGAGACTAAATGACTCCAAGTGCTCCGAGCAGCTAGAAGGAGGGAGCTCCAGGATCTGACTCCACTTTTCCCTCTAAAGCTCTTGCCGGTCCACTTCCCGGTGCTGGGTGGGAGGGCATCATCGCCAGCCCACCATCGCCATCACCATAGTCATCCATATCATTTGCATTTTGCATGAGCTGAATGAGGTACAGGTAAAGCAATTTGTTCAGGGCGACAGAGCATGGAGGAGTTGGAAGAAAAGGCTCAGAGGCAGGAGAGAGAGAGGAGGCGACCGTGAGGAGTCAGTGGAATCTCTCTCTCTCCAAACGTACATCACGTCATGGCAGCCGTTCCACCTGCCATCTTCAGGGATCAGTGGGGAGGGAAATGGGCGAGGCGTCAAGAGACGCTGCCTATAATCCTGTACCAGGCACTAAATAGCTGCGTGACCTTGAGCCAGTAGCATCCCCTCTCTACGTCAGGTGCCCCCAACTAAGACAACAGTGAGTTAGACCAGAATCTTTTCTAGAATCTTTTCAGATGTTGAATCTTTTCCAGATTCAACATCTGAGACTCTTAAATTGTGAGCTCTCTGAAGAGGACATACATGGAAATCTAGCAGAGCATTATTTCCTCAAAATCCGTAATGTCCCTGTTACAACCAAGATAACCACGTTGTCACAAAGTCATCTCTTTGTAAAAGGAGGAGCAATGGGCTGAGGATGTCCACATTTATCTTTCTTTCAGGAACAATTAGCCACTTGAGGAGCCAAAAGGTGACAATAGCATACACTGCAGTCCAGCTAATTCCTGGTTTGTTAAGAGGTCCGTGCAAAGTCACCGAGGTTTGTAACTCCAGTAAGAATTTAAGGACTGTCATTCTTTAGCAGCAAACTGTGTTGTCAGAAGCCTTGCTCACAGGTGCAAAATTAACACAGAGGGTCCTTCTGTGATGTGAGCTCCTTGATTCCTTTCCATTCAGGGAAGGCACACTTGGTTGTGGCTTCTGAGTGTGCACGGGGTCTGCCTGAAGGCTCAGCATCCCCCACCTCCACCCAGAAACTCACGTGGCTTCTTTGTCGTCCACAGCTCGCCGTGGGCTCTGGCTCCTCTCCTCAGATGAGTTTTATAATTGATCCGTCTCGGTGAGGTTGACCCCTTGAGGCACGGCCACTGTCCACCCAGCCCCAAGGGAACACTCACCTTCTTGCCAGAGCTGACTCTGTTACTGTTAGGGGCCTTTGGTGTCCAGAACCAGAAGTCCCTGGTATCACTTTATTTCCATTTAAATTTTCCCCTTGATTCAGAATGAACCAAGAGGAGCAAAAATACTCATCAAAATGGAGTGCAAATATCCAAGGCGCCTTTCTCTCAGAAAATGCCCTATTTTACCCCCCTCCATGGTACTAATGTTTTAGAAATAGAAAGGACCTCTGGAGAGACAGGATAATACCAAATTTTAAAATCTGTAGAAAATGAATACAGGGGTAGGCGGCACTATTAGTGCTACTAAAAATAAGCTTTGGGAAGCTATAATAAGTGGAAAAACCAGAAGACTCATTCCTTTTTTAAACTGTATTGGAAATCCTGGATGTTCAGGAGCCATTTTCTCTAGAGATTCCAACAGTAATACTTCGGATTCAATATTCATTTCTACAGTGGTCTCTCATTTTGTCCCACTCCTCCCAGGAATGTGGGCTGAATATTGAGCTCATTACCCATATAGAGAATATGGCCCTGGCAAATGAATATTGTGCCAGATGCCATAGCACTGAGGAGATTATAGCCTGCTTGCCGCTTGGTGTACTGAAGACAGGAATTTTTTATTTTATTTTATTTGATTGTTTACAGAGTTCTAAGGTTACTGTAGACAAACAACCCAGTGCTGGAGGCAATGGATGTCTAAATTACCTCTAGAGATCCCCTCGGGCTCAGGGATTCTATCATTCCACAGCAGCCCATGAGCCTGCCCAGTCTGTCTTTCCCTCCTTGGATAAACCATTGGGGGACGTGGGGGACACCGAGGGGCTGACCCAGACCACTGATCTGGAGGCAGGGTGGAGCGCGTGCTGAGAAGCCATGCCAGCCATCGCCAGCTAGCTCCCCTTGACTGAGGAAACAACTGCAAACAGTCTCAGTGGGCGGCAGAGGTGGGTGTAATGGAGCCAGCCCTCCCCACCTCAAACACTCAGAGCACAGGGATACTGCACCCAAAATTCAACTTGCTTTGGTTTCCAAGGGCCATGTTGGGCAGCTGAGCTGGTCTGAAATTTCAAGAGATTTCTGGATTTAACAGAAAAACAAACACAGTATCTCTCCAACCCCCAAGCTCTAGGTAGCAATGCTTTGGGGATTGGCTCCTTAGCACCTAGGTGGGCTAGCAGGGAAAGTCAAAAGTTAGCACTGAACCCAGGACCAAATTTATTCCTGCTTTTCCATCTTCTGGCAAATTTAGCCTAAACTGAAATATTTAATCATCACACACATAAATAAGTGGAGAAAGATGTGCTCTGACAAAATCTACAGGAAATAGAAATAACAGGGTCTCCGTTCAGTATGTGTCAGGGCTGGGGCTAGATGCCCAGCCCAGGATTCTGGCTCCTAATTCAGAGTTCTCACCACCCCACAAGGGCCTGGTTATTGTTTCTCATTTGACTTACAGAGCCGCTGGCTAAGAGAGTAGCCTCGGGGGGGACTGTTGGGTTAGTGAAAGGCCAGGATTTAGAATGCCTCCCTCTTATTTCCTAGACGATCTCCAATGTGCTATTATTTTTTCTTTCTTTGTTTCAGTGCAGGCCTTTCTGCCTCTTAAAAGCAGATAACCCTTCACGAAGGAGGTGCTGTAGAAATCTACCAATAAAGGCAGCCTGAAAGCCCTGTGCTTCCCGGGGAAAAAATCTATATGTACCCTTCAGCCTCATAATTGAGTTGCAAAAGGGAAAAATAAAATTGTTTCCTAGCTGTGTAGAGTCATTCCACCCCACATGCCAATAAAAAAGCAAGTGGTGTTTTTGTCCATGGGATGACTGGGTTCAGAGACAGATCTATAAGGCTAAACAAGGGCTAGGTTATTACCAACAAACGATTACACTCCGGGTTGTATTGAACAGACTGAGATATTGGCACTCTTGAGACTAATTGGGAGGGTTCTCAAGTGTCGATGTTGACGTTCCCTGCCTGGATGCCCTGAACCACAGTGGAAACTAACCCTAAAACTTTAAAATGCTGGCTTCCAGAAAGCCCCATGTTCTAATAAGGAGATGTGAGTAATGATCCTAGGAAAGTCACTTAGCTAACTGGTGGCCTTCTCTGTCATCAGCTAGAAGGGTAATAAACACCTGCAATATCTTTTTCAGAGTATTAACGGGAAGATCGAGGAAATAGTAATACTTTCTATTTGAATGGCACTTAGACTTGTAAAAAATACCCTCCCATCCTTAATTTCAACTACTCCCTGCAGTATTTGTAAACAGGCTATGACTACCTTCCTCAAAAGGTAGAGACAAGAGGACTAAGGCTCAGTGGAGTTGGGTGGCTCAGCTGGGTTCACACAGCTAGAGAGCAACATAGAAGGGACAAACCCAGAATGGCTAGTTCCACTTCCAATTTTCTCTCTACAGAATCACATTGCTTCTAGCTTGGTAGAAGCAAGATGCCTTTAAAGGTTAAAAGAGTGACACTGTAAAAACTAATTATATTCATCCCCATACTGTCAGTCATGCCAATATTTAGGAGTCCATGCTTCTCTCCATGGACATAAATCATCTTTACAAGCCTCTGGCTGTCTTTATGACTACAGCAAGCTCCTCTGTGACGGAAGCATCTGGCAGCATCTGATTCACTGATGGATGGATAAAATGTGTGGACCAGCCTTACAGCATACTCACTGCTCCCACAGCCATTTACATGGCTAGATCTGAGAATATTGGACCAACCCAATCTTTCGTAATATTCAGACAGTTGATTTTACTTGCAGACAAAATAGACAGTTGTTTTGCTGTTGTGATTTTCAGGTTCTTTGGGTAAAGCCCCTCTTTTTCAATCCTCTTCTATTTATTCCCTTGCATGGGGATTTAAAAAAAAAAAAACATTCTACAATAAGAGACAGGTTTAAAGTGCAGATATATTAAAAAATGATACAGGGCAACTGACTCATTCACTAATAGATAAGTAAAATATAAGAAATTCTTCCTGAAAGTAAGAAGGGGTGAGACAGAAGAAGTGGGTATCAACAACTGATGTGGGGAGAAGTCACAGAGGTGGGAAATGGGCAGAACAAGTATATTAGGAACCCTGAAGACAGTCCCCTGGCAGAATTATTTTGCTTAAGGCAATGCCTGGGTTCTGGAGAAATGGTCTGAGGATCTGTTAGTGCTTTTGATTTTTTTTTTTTCTATTGTTTTTAATACCTTTATTGAGATATAATTTACATATCACAAGATTCATCCATTATAAGTGTGCAATTCAATGATGTTAGGACATTTATAGAGTAATATAACCATTACCACAATCCAATTTTAGAAACAGGTTTAGCTTTGAAGAAATAATACTTTGAAAAGGTAATTCTACTGCTTGTCCATCACAGCACTTTATAGAATTGATTGTTCTTGATAGTTGCCTACATGAGATTCCACTGAACCACTGGATGAAGGGTAGCTATGCTTTGGTGGATCTGTCTCCTTTCCCCGGCTTCTGAGCGATTGTGTCCTGGGATTTGGAGTGAGCTCAGAGTCCAGCCACATGACACTCTGACTCAAGTAGGGGGGCCTTGATATTGACATGAGGTCCACCACCACTTCCACAGTCTCCACACTCACTACATGGAAAGTTCCAGAGTTCCTGGTCACACCTCCATTCCAGAGCCAAGTCAGCAAGGGTGTGATTAGCCCCCAACCCCCCATCCCCACCCCCAGCTCCCACACCCACCTCTCCTTGGAAAGCCTGAAGGAAACTGGCCAACATCTTTGGCATTCCAGTCTGGTTGCCAAGTCCCCTTATTGTTTTTGCACTCCTTAGAGACTGTAAGTTCAACTTCTCCCCTGCCCACCATGAGACAGGTTGCTGCACCGTCCTTTATCTTGGGGCACCAAATGACTTACCCCATTTCAGGTCTTTCTGTTTCACTGCAAGTCAAGTGGAAAACAGAAAGTCAGCCCTATTTTAAGTCCAACGCTAGAACAAAGACACTGCTGTGCTTTGCTGGCATTTGTTAGCAGCAGACACGGGTAAAGAATGAGTATGAGCAAATATTTGGTTGTGTTTAGAACCTGCTCAAACACTATGGGTTTACTGCAGAGGGTCAAAGTAACGGTTGTGGAGTTATAGTCTATTTAAGGGAGTCTGAACAAAAGGTGTTTATACCTTTTACAAATGCTGTTCTCTCTTTTGAAAACCCTCTTTCCTCCTCTTGTCTGTCCTTCCATCTCAGAGTTGGCCGAACTCAAACAATTGACAACTCCTTTTTTCCATTTCACTCTTTCCTATGGAACTTATGCTGGTGGATTAGGTGTTTCTGTTTCACGTCTGTCTCCGTTCAAGACCATGAGCTCTGTACCTTTGTAACCCTGGTGTCTGACACAGTGTCTGGCACATAAAGGATGCCCAATAGATGATCTGAGCTCAACTGACTTGGAAAGAGCTCTGAAAACAGAGGGGCTTTGTTTTCCTTCTTGAGGCAGCTGTGTTAATTTGCCAGACTTCACATGGCCAGGAAATGATTTGTGATAATTTGTAAAATTAAGAAATTGTTTTGGACTCCAGAAACACTAATGTAAAACTGTGATGTTGGATTACAAGAGAAAGGGTGGGAGGCTTTGGGAAAGGGGCTTTCTCAAAGTACTTGTCCATCGAGAGGACTGGGAGGTTGCAGGTTCCTAGCTAAAGAGAAGAAATTTATGAATTCCACAGCCATGCTTTGTAAGAAAAAGGCAACCACTCCTGCTTATATACATTTATAGCCAGATCTACATCCAAGACAAGAAATACAAAAGTGTGCTTTCCATTTGTGGCTCATGGGGCTGCCACCACAATTTTAATTTTCTCTCTCGTGCTCCCTGTTCTGTCCCCAATACTTACCACAGTGCTGGTACATAGAAAGCACTTAGTAAGTATTTGTATTGTGAATGGATATTTCAGAGTCTGGCTGGCTTCTTTTCTCATAAAATGTGTATTCTTTTTTTCTTGTGCCCTAAAAACACAAATGTCTTGAAATGAATTTTCCACTGAACATCTCACTTGGCTAGGAAATGACCTGGGGACATGATTAATAAATGGACAGTAAATCCATGGGAAACAAAGCCTGAAGGTTCCAGCATTTAGAAAATAAAAGCAGTGAAGAATCAGAATCCCAGGCATCCCAAAGTGATTGTCCATCTTCTGAAGGGTCCCAGAAACTTCAGAGGACTCTGGGAGCTGGTGGGACATCCAGAAAGAAGCATGAGTGAAGGTGAGGTAAGGGAACTAACATCACTTTGGAACCTACTCTGAATCAGGTATTGGGCCAAATGCTCTTATCTCTCATCTCAGTTCTCATGACAAACCCTACGAGATGGTTATGGTGATCCTGACCTTGCAAAAGAGGAGGGGGCAGGTCAGAGAGGCTACATATCATACCCAAGGTTGCTCAGCTGGAGCTGGAGCCTCACCAGAACATGAACACAAACCAATCTAACTTTAAAGACCAGTCTCTTTTCAGTCCACCATGTATCTGGCCTCTAGTGTTCTTCTGGATTTTGAGTTAAATCTTATTCATCTCTGTATCCTGCTCTCTCCAGGGTGGGCCATAAGAGGCACCGGGCCATGTTTTCTGACCTGCATTCCTGATCACAAGCGTTGACAAGGCTTATTTACCAGTAGGTGGTCTGACACTAGTCCTGTCACCACCTGAGGGCACACACTTAGAAAGGCCACTTTCCTTAAAATTGGAACACATCCGCTTGAGGATGTGTTCAGGCAGCACTGATTTGACTCTGGTCGTCATCAAAGAGACGTTTTCCTTGCTATTAAACAAACCCTTGCAACATATACTTTTATCGTAACAATCCTGGGACCTTGGGGAGGGTCTTCTAGAGCTGGCAGCATTCAATCTCTCTTCCCTATGGCTAGCTTGGACAATATAGAGCCTCCTTGGGTTACTAGCAACCTTCCTTTATTAGACTTTAAAGAATGATTTTGAGTGGCAGGTATGGTTTAGTGTGATGGAGTAAGAGGTCAGCCCCAGGAGGCCCAGGTCCTAGCACCTGCTTTACCAGCGCAGGGGGCGGGATGGGGATGGAGGAGGTGGGGGAAGCCAGGAGAAGGGAGGGGGCATTGAAGTACAGGGGGGCTGGTTCTTAGGTAAATCACTTCTCTCCACTGGATTTCAGTTGCTCATCTGTAAACTAAAGAGATTTGACAGATTTCTAAGCTTTCTAGAACTTTCTCTGAAGAAGCATATACTCTCACCACTGTCCAATACAGTAGCCACTAGCCACATTATATCTATTGAGCACTTAAAATGTGGTTAGTGTGACAGAAATTGAATTTTTAATTTTATAAAATTTAATTAATTTAGATTTAAATGCAGTAGCCTCCATAATGGACAAGGAAGCAAGGAAACTTCAGCTCTAAAATGTGGAGAAGGAAGCAGTATAAGGTAGGATTAAGAGTTCCACGTCACACAGATGTGGGTTCAAATCTCATCCTGCTACTTACTGAGAGGTTAAAAATTTGAGAGCTTTAACCACTTCAGGCCTCAGTTTCTTCCTCTATAAAATGGAGATGATAGTGGCTTCCACATAAATTTGCTGTGAGATAAAGCTCTTAGGATATGTCTATCACGTAATGAGGGCTCCATACATGGAGGTTATCTTAACAAGTTCATGAAACAGCCCTGGGGGTGAGGGATTTCTTTCCCTGATTAACCCATTATTTCATTCACCACATGTCACATCTAAAATTGGATTGCAAAAAGTGGGGGAGGGGGGTAGAGGAAGGGAGGAAAGTAATGGAAGGAAAGGCAGTTTTGTCTACTTTACATTTTCCCCAGGGCCATCCCTGGCTGTGTCCTTTAACTCCTGGGTTAAATGATACAAGACCTAGCTATATATTCAGAGTCCCTCGGATGTGCCTGTGTTGTGTAATCCTCACAGCCTTGTAAAGGAAAAGATCTGACTTGCCCGGGGTTTTACAGGAGGCTTCATCTCTGAGATTTACAATTCACTACAAACAAGGGTCCAAATGCACGGACAGCCCGAAACATCGGGACGACACTTTCTATGCTATTTAGCTGGTGTTTTCTTGCTAGAATAATTAGACTAAAAAAGAAAACAGTTGATGAGAAAGTCAGTCTCCATCCCCTTCCCCCTTCTCCAAATATGTCAACTCTGAATAATTTCTACCAGCTCCAACTTAATAAAGAGCTTCCTACCCGTCCAACTGTCACAAACACCATTAGAATTACCTGGAGAATTTTTTAAGACCCCAATTGTGGTTTATGTGATTTAAGTGGTGAGGGTGGGACCCAGGCGTCAGAGTTTTTAAAGTGCCCCAGGTGATTCTAATGTGCAACCAAGTTTGAGAACGACTTGTTTAGAGGGAGAGCTCGGAGTAGAAACTCGGGGGTTAACTGCATGGCGGGCCCTGATGTGTATCAGACCTAATCAGATCATGCTGATGTTTTGCTTAGCAGATACTACTTATTGCGACTAGAATATTTCTCAACCAACATCCTCTTTAATAAAGTCTAATTTGGACCAGTTCCACATTGCTAGTGTTGACAGGGAAGTTCCCCATCGAATTGGCGAAGGGAGGGTCGCTTTAAAATCAAACCTTGAAGAAGTATTCGACAGACTCCCAGAACACAGAAGCCATCAACAGCGGCTTCAACAACTTCTGCTTGCTGCCACCTGGTGGGACCTGGCCCCAACTTCATCACTGTTTCTCATCTCTGGCTTCCCACCCCCTCCCCAATAGATGTAATTTAGGAAATGTCATGCATTTTCAATGCAATTTACTGGTGCCGTCCACATTGATCAGACTTCCTTCTCCTTCTTCCTCCCATCTGCTTAATATAATTATTGCTTTCACATGGCAAAGCCATTTTATGTAATAGCTTTGTTTGTTACTATGGTTACAAGTTTAGTAGCACTTTGGAATATAAATCTATCATCCCTGAAAGTAGCTTTCTGTTTGTCAAGGTGCAGCCCTTATATGCATCAAAAAGCAAGCTGAATAGTTTTTTCTTTTATAGAAGATATCCAATTTTATATTTCAAAACATAATACAATTCTACAGTTATTAAAATAGTGTGAAAAAAATAGTGCGATACTGGCATAAATGTTAACATCTAAAACAATGAAATAGAATTGATACTTCAGAAATAAACCAATGTATCAATGGTTAGTTTTCAAAAAATGTGTCACCAAGTCTAGCACTTAGGAAAGAACAACGTCTTCACCATACGGTGGTGGAACAACTGGATATGCACATGCAAAGCATGAATTTTGATCCTTACCTTACAATATTTACAAAAATTTTTTAGTTTTCCATCTTAAGGAAAATGGCCTTTCTTGGTCTGATTGTATTTGGAGGTCCTTCGAGCCTAGTAGAGACACTCTTGAAATTGCTGGGTGCTGTCTCACTTTCTCCCTCTGGGATTTTCTTGCCTTGAGCGAGGCACCCTTGAGACAGCTATGAGGAGAAAGCAGGAAAAGTGGGCTATGGGGTAGCTGTGGGTGCTGGGCCGGGGTCCTTGCGTTACACAACTGGAGTGTTTACTGGTCAGTTTACTCTTGGCTGATTTACGTCCCAGCTAAGGACAAGGGCTGAGAACATAATCTCTTAGGAGTTAAATTTCTTTGGGTGTAATCCCTTCCTCTCACGCATTTGAAGCATTACCCCTTATTTCCTGGTGGAAATAGAGTTATAATCTCTCTTCAGAAATTGGCAAAAGTTCAATCCGTCACCCTCAAGTGACAAAGCATGACAGTGGCTCTCCTTTGACAGTGTTTCACACCCAACTGAACCAGACCTGTCCCTCAGAGCACAGAAATTGTACGGCTTGTGACGTTGGGCTTCTTCCCATCCTCAGCCAATGATAACAACTAACGCTGGAGAGGCGGAGAGTTTACCGCATGTTTTCACGGGTGTAAACTCACATAATCCTCATGACAACCCCAGGAGGAAGGCATCATCATTACTCAGCATCACTCCCCATCTGCACAGGAGGAAATCGAGGCTCAGAGAGATTAAGTACTGTCCCAAGATCACACAGCTAGTCCAAGGCTAGTTAAGCTGGGCCCTGTAGTGTTTGGACTCTGAGTTCTGCTTTCATTTTAGTGAACCCTGGCTGCCAACTCAACAGAGGATCATTTTCCAGATTCAAATGGTAGGAGCTGAGAGAGAAGAAAGAGTAGGCAATATCAATGCCTTCACCAAGACCTTGATTAAATCAAACTGAGCAAACTCCAAATATCTTCTTCCCCCTGTAGGAGAAAGTTATCGGTTTGGTAGCCCATTAGTGAATTTCCAATGCTACTAACTAACTAGCCATGTCATTCAAATCTGATATCACAGAGCAGGTACATACTTATTTACACCAGTCACATGGCAGGATAATTTGCAGTTATATAATTTCATAGTAATTACAATTGGAATTGCCACTAGAAACTGGGCACTTCACAGGCCCATTATTACCAACAACTGGCTACCTTGGCATTACCCATGAATGACATGATTAGTTGCAGTCCTGTAAGAAAGGTTGTTGTAATGTAAGGGACTTTATCTTTTCATTCTCAATTGATGGGAAAAGCAGGAAGCTTGGAAATACCAGGGATCTTTTCTTCTTTTTCTTCTTCTCCTTGCAGGAGATGATGCGGTTGTACAGGTTTGTCCTGTTTCCGGGCATGCCTGGGGTGGCCTGGTGACAGGGAGGGGGCAGAAAGAGTTGTGTGAGCTTCAGCAAAGGGTGCAAGGCCTGAGTTGTACCAGGCTGGTCTCCACATCTGTTGAGCCAGGCACATTTGGGAATTACCAACTTGGGCAGTGAGTGTGGAATCTCAGAATACCTGTGCTTGGGCTAAGAGCTGCAGGAGTCAAAGGACCTGAGTGATTGCCTGGTCCTCTGCTGCTGTGGGGTTCAGGGCAATATAAGCTGTGGAGAAGGGACCAGAAGAGGTGGAGATGGTGGGTTCCCTATACTACGGGTGCTATGAAAAGGCATGCAGCTCATATACCATATACCGGGCATGCAAACCTTCCCCACCCATGCCCAAAAAAGTGGTCCCCAGGTTGGTTTGTCCATTCCTCTCATCCCCCTTAAACTTAATATTCTCCTCTGAGGTTGCTCTCACTATTTAAAAATTTCACTGGCTTTCACCTGGCATAGAGAGGAGAAACCCATACAATATGATGAGTTCTCAGCCCTCCAGGAATGCTGTGCTTGTTGCAAGTGTGTAGAGTAAGAGAATCATTGAACTGCAAGGTGCCCCTCTTTTAACAGAGGAGAAAGCCCAGGCCCAGAAAGGTTCAGTGTGTAGTCTAAAGTCACACAGCAGATAAATGGCAGAGTCAGGTCTGGAACCCACATGGGCCACTTCTGAGTGATTTTCCAAATACAGACTAGGCTAATATAAAGATCAGCCTTAGGGGGAGCACCTTTGTATCCATTATGAAGGCTACCCTTTTTTTCGTTACACTTTTTGATGCCCTTATTCCAAGTCTCCTGTATCAAATTTCTTTCAGAGGTGGAGGCCAGGCAAAGATTTGCTCCTCCTGCCTTGCAGTGCCTCTTCTAATGAGAACTCTGCAGTCCCCAATGATTCTCCTTTTCCTCCAGCTGCTAGGAAGCTGAGAGCTGTGTTTTATGCGCGTTTGCTCTAATCTTCTTCAAGCAGGAATTTTCCTTATAGTTTTCTTTTCCTCTCTTTTGTTTGGTACCTGCTTTTGTTTCATGTAAATTGTTTTGATCATTTTGTACCTGTGTTTTTATTATAAAGTTTCTGGATGGAGGTGAAGCTATCAACAAATCAATGAATAAAAAATAAGCAAATAATAGTCTCAAACTTTGCAGTTCAACCTCACAGGAATAAAACCTTGGAGAATTTACAGAAGAGTTGGGAAGGCTCACACACCCTCCTGTACAATCCACATATATAGAGAGGAAGGGCAGGAAGGGGCAATTTTAGGGAAAAGGTCCAGTAGACACAAGAGGCAGGTGCCTTCATCAGTACCACCCCAGCCTCAGTAGCAGCATCTCACCCTCTAACATCCAGAAGACTCAAAGGCAAAAACAAAGGCTTCTGGAGACTTTGGAGTTGTGTAATTTGGGGAGAGAACCAAAATAACTTGGAACACACTTAATAGGGAGCAAAGGAAAGCAATTGACCTTGGATGCTGCAGTATGTCTGGTACTGTGTGTGGTCTATCTATCTATCTATCTATCTATCTATCTATCTATCTATCTATCATCTCATTTTATCATCCATCTCTCTATCATCTTTCTAGTTAACTTTTCCTAATAATTTTATAAGGTTGGTTTTATCATCTATAGTCTTACAAAGATAAGGAAGGAGAGGCTCAGAATTGATTTTTTTTCACTTAATAAGTAGGCATGGAATTTGGCATGGAATGTGAAGCAAGGCTCATTTGTACCAAAAGCCCACATTCTTATATTCAGAATAACTGAAAGCCAGGATGCGAACTGACATTTGCACACCAATGTTTATAGCAGCATTATTCACAGTTGCTAAAATATGGAACCAGCCGAAATGTCCAACAACTGATGAATGGATAAACAAAATGTGGTGCATACATACAATGGAATATGATTCAGCTGTAAGGAGAAATGAAATCAGGATGCATATGATAACATGGATGAACCTAGAGGATATTACGTTGAGTGGAATTAGCCGGCCACAAAAGGACAAACATTGTATAGCATCCCTAAAATAAACTAAATACGATGAGTAAACTCACAGAGGTAAACTCTAGAGTATAGTTTACAAAGAAATAGAATGTGGGCTGAGAATGAGAGCTAAAGCTTAATGTATATAGCATTATTAATAAGGTTAATTGTAAAAGTATGGAAATGAATAGAGTTGATAGTAACACTACAGTGAGTATAACTAACATTGCTGGTTTATAAATGTGATTGTGGCTGAAAGGGGTAGTCTGTGGATGCAAATGTCAATTGAAAGGAAACTAGAGAATAATCTAGGGAATGCAGAACATAGTGATTTTGGTGGTGGATGAAGATTGTGGTTAATAGTATATATAAAAGAATGCTCTTCTTTTACAAAGTGCTAAGAATATGGTGATGCACAGGAAAATTACAACTAATGTAACTTATAGATGATAGTTAACAGTAATATTGTAATATTTTGCAGCAATGGCAAGAAGATATTATTTTAATTCTAAGGGACAACAATAGGGGGTGTATAGGGATTTTTCCTTTTGGAATAATGAAAATGTTCTAAAATTGACTGAGATGATGATGAGCTACAGCGTATACATTTTGTATTGTACAAAACATGAGACTGTATAACACAGGGAATCCAGTGGTGGAAGATGGACTATAGTTAAAAGGACAAATATGAGAACGTTCTCTCATGAACTGTAACAAATACGTAATACTAATACAGGGTGTTACTAATTGGGTGGGTTGGGAGAAAAATACACAGATGTAAGATATAGGCTACAGTCATTATTATTATTATTATTATTTTAAAGATTTATTTATTTTACCCCTCTTGTTTTTGCGCTCACTGTCTGCTCTCTGTGTGGTCTTCTGTGTCTGTCTTCTCTTCAGGCAGCACTGGGAACTGATCCTGGGACCTTCTGGAGTAGAGAGAGGCGCTCACTTTCTTGCACCACCTCAGCTTCCTGCTCTGCTGCATCTCTTATTGTCTCTCTTCTAGTAGTATTACTTTGATGATGCTCTTTCATAGTTTTTAACAAATGTTTAACAACAATACAAGGTGTTGGTGGCAAGGAGATGTATGGGAGCCCTGTATGAGGATATGCATGTTTGTTTTATAAGTTCACAACTTTTACTATACACTTGTTTATGTATGTTCAGGTATGAATGATATAGTTCAATAAAATTTTATTTTAAAAAAAAAAAGCCCACATTCATTCCACCATATCATCCACATCCTCAGACAGTCACTGTCACCTGGAGCTGTCATTAGGAAGCACCCATTTTAGTTCTCTCTTAGGCCTAAGGTTTACCAGCATTGAAATTGGGCTCCCAGGAAAAACAGAGTGGGGGTCAAGAAGTGTGAAGGTTGAGGATGATCCACCTAACCAAGGGGAGAAGCCCATTTCCTGGGGTTGGTAGTTAAAGTGGGCTGTTACAACAACTACTTTTCATCGTTCAAAATGAAATTGCGATGATGCCATTGTCAGAATATTGACAGATCGTCAAGTATGCCAAATTGCAAGATGGTTTTTACTGGCATTTTATTATATAGATGTATGTATATATCTATCTATATTTATATACTGCTGACGGTTTAGACAAGAGTAGTGCTTTTCTTACATTAAATCTATTTCAAGGAAGATACATGAAGACCTGAAGGCCTGTACTGGGCCATGGGATTCATCAATCCTGGAACAGAACATTATCAACCTAGGGCCAATCTTGTTTTATATCTACCTGCCTCCCAACCATTTTTTTTAATAGCATATTTTAAAGGTATATACTTTCATCCATATATACTTCAGTTTGCGCAACTAAGAAATAACTCTTTTTCAAAACATAATCATATAGCATTGTTTTTAAATACTTCTGCTTCTACTACTCCTATTACTATTAATAGTCATGTTTCCTCAATTGTCTCATAAATTGTCTTTTTTAAAAAGTTTTATCTATTATTTATTTTTTTATTTTTACTTATTTATCCATACCCCCACCCCCACCCCCTTGCTGCTTGTGCTCACTGTGTCCATTTGCTGTGCGCTTTTCTGTGTCTGCTTGTCTCCCTTTGTTGCGTCATCTTGCTGCATCGGCTCACCGGGCTGCACGGGCCGTTAGCTCACTGGGCCACGCGGGCAGGCTTGCCTTCACCAGGAGGCCCTGGGAATCGAACCTGGGGCCTCCCATATGGTAAATGGGAGCCCAACCACTTGAGCCACAGCTGCTTCCCCCTGGCTGTCTTTTTACAACTGGTTTGCTCAAATGAAGAATCAAGCAAGGTGTATTTGGTGTATATTTTTTCATTCTTAATTCATTCAATCTCTTTATAACACATCACACATCACAGGGTAATGGATAGGAGGTTGTCTATGACATTTGGCCACAAATCACAGAATACTTTGTGGGAAGGAAAAGGGGTACTGTCGTGAAGGCTCCTGAAAACATCCAGAGTTTTTGTCTAGAGCATTTCAAATTCTTTTAGAACCATGAATGGCTGCTGTCACTGTCAAAGCTAAATCTAATGCAACAAAGGAAAGACCCCTTAACACAAGACTGTGAGTACAAATGGGAGAGCAGCAACCATTGTCACACAATCTGCAGAAGACATTCTGTACAGGGCATCTCCTGGAAGACAGAAACGGTGTGATATCTGGTTTCAGCTGTGTATGAAACAAATGTTTTAAGCTCCTCAAATATATATGCTGTCCAGATTAAGGTGGAATTAAAGCAGACAGGATCCACATTTT
>JAQZBX010007316.1:0-50912 GCA_029593785.1 Cabassous unicinctus | reverse complement strand
GGAGAGCTGGGATTTGGGGTCCAGAGCAGGTGATGGGTGGGGAGAAGGGAAGGAGGACTGAGCAAGTTCAGGGGGTGCTGATGAGGCATACAGCAATGGAGGGGGTGTGTGATCAGAGGGATCAAAGTCAGAAGAAAGATTTTCTGTGTGCAGAAGGTGGGGAGAGACAGGGAGGGGAGGTGAGCACTGGCCTTGGAGCCTGTATGAGAAGGTGCAGAAGGAGCCTGGTATGCAAGACCTAAGTTGAGATTTTCAGAGGTTGTAGGGGGTGTGAGAGATGTAGAGAAAGAAAGTTTCTGAGAGGGTTTTTGGTGTAAAAGAAGGATCTGATAAGAGGAACAGGATTGGCAAAGGGAGAGATGATTATGAAGGAAAAGAAATGCCTGAACATAAGGAATTTCTGACCACTTTCTGTTGCACTGGATGAAATTCCCTAAATTTCAGAAAATTTGGAAATTGAAAGTGCTATTCTCCAGCCATTGATTTTTATTGTCCAATTCATATTGCAGCCACACAGAGGTCAAATAGAAAAAGAGCTTTTAAGGTTTGATGACTCCTTCAGGGTACAGAGTTTTAAGGTTATGAAGGAGACAGCCCAGACACATGGTTTTTTGGGGGGGCAAAATTGAATTCCCATTTTAGGTGGCTTGGGTGAGATTAAGGATCTCTAAGACAGGGGAGATTTTGAGTGAAACAGGTGTCACCAAATCAGTGAGAAATCTCCAAGGAAACAGGAAACTGCACTTGGAGCCAGATGTCTCTGGAGACAAGGGGTTTCTTCCCAAGAGGTTGCAGGCCTACCCCCACCATGTCCCTTGGGGACAGCAGTGAGGATCACTGATGGAGCACTTTGATTTTCCAGTGGGTTGTCCTGGACAATGGAAAAAGGAGAGAGAGAGCAGGATCCTACAGCAGAGAAATCCTTAACTCACTCAGCCAAGATACGATGTCCAGTGTTGGATGGGTGTTTGGCCATGGCAGGGGCGAGACTCCTCACCAATCAATCTGTCTCAACAGGAACCCAGTCCCGGGTTTTGGTACCAAATGTTGGGAAAAATGGTACTCACTGGGACACAGACTGATGATTGCAGGCTGAAAGTTTATTGGGAAGCTCTCCCAACACAGTGGGTCTGAAGAATAGACTTCAGCCCCACCACCGGCATGGTGGAGGTCTGAAGAGAGACTTCAGCCTGCCCCTGGAAAGGAGGGATTTGAATTTATATAATACATTCCTAGGTGGGGAAATGATAGTCCGTGCGAGGGGGTCAAGGGTTTGAGTAAGGTGCAGGGTCCAATAGGAAGCCCTGGAGGTGAAAATTTTCCCTTGTATGGCTAGAGGATAGTGGGTTAGCGAATTGGGTTTTGTTGGAATGCTGGAGGGGCAGGTGGTGCTTTAATGTGGAGAGAGTGAAGCTCTTTATCTCACTTTACTCCCATCTTCACCATCGTCTCTTTGTTTAACCTTTGGGGAAGTGCTCTGCTTTCAGACACATAGGCTTAAGGGGGTCTTGTCCTTCCTTAAAGCATGTCAGGGGGAATTGAGTCACAGCTCGTTAATTACCGCAAACTTAGTGAAAGGGATCTCCTAACAAAAAGCAGCCTTGACATGCCTAATTCAAATACCAATGTGTGTTTTATATATAATTTCATAGGAAGGATGAAATTTAGAGAAAAATTCTAAGAAAGAGTTGTAGAACTTAGAAAACAGTGTTTTCCCGCTCCCACCGCTGCCTCTGCTCTGGGCGAGCGGTGCTAGGTGACCGAGGGCCCCGTGCACAGGCCGCGGCCTCCCACGGGCGTCCAGTCCTGGCTGCGCGGTGGTTGGACCCGCCCCATCGGGGGCCTGCCCGGCGTGTTCCCTGGCCTGCCCCCCAGGCCACACAACATTGCCGCCATGGTAGCTCCCGCGCATACCCCGCACGCCTGAGGCCCGCCACTCCAGGGACGTGCCAAGGCAGGATTCCAAGGCAGTATTGGTCAGAGAGCAAGACAGCGAGCAGCGCGGCTGACCGCGACCGCAGCCCGCAGCCGCCAGTCCCTGTGTCCCTCCGGGCGCCCGCAGGCTTGGGGGCAGGGTCCGGGGGCGCGGCGGGGCCAGGCGCGCGGGTCCCGCGGGAGTGGCACACGGGTGGTTCCTCTGGTGGCCTGGATCAAGCAGAACAGCCCGCCAGTGCCCTCTGGGTGCACATCTGGGAGACCAAGCAGGGCGTGTGCTGCGGCGCCTCAGCCTATACGTCCTACTTCTGCCTCAACCCGCTGGCGCTGGACCCCGCGGAGGGGCCCGGCTGGGCGGCCTGGCTGGACCCCCGCCGTCCCCCAGCTACCTCTCCCCGCCGCCCTTCAAGGCTGAGCCGCCCTTCAAGGCTGCGCCGTCCCAGCGCTGTCCGACCCCCACTCTGCTCACGGTCCTCGGACCCGAGGGTGGCAGGAGCACAAGTCGCCTTCGCCGTCGTCCTCGTCGTCGTCCTCGTCCAACACCGAGTCGGGCACCAAGAACCCCGGCTTCTCGTCGTCCTACTCCAGGAGCGCGTCATTCGGTGGGCGGGCAGCGGGGACCGCGGCGGCGTCTTCTTCTCCTAGCCCAGGGCCCAGGCCCTATCCCAAGCGCCGCCAAAATGATCTCTGCACAACGTGGTCCTGTGCCCTCAGGTTTCCTGCAGCACCAGGTCCACCCTGGCGGCAAGAAAGGCGAGAACCAGGTCAGCACCTAAGGCCTCAACTACCTGCTATTGAGCAGCTGCATGGCTGTGCTGGGTGGAGGAGGCCATCCCAGGGCCCCGGCGTCCGGACCCGGAATGCTGTGGAAGAGCCCGGGTACAGCCAGGACATCCAGGGGCTTCACGAGGAAGTAATTGACTGTTATAACGTCATGTACCCTTGTCCGGAAGAAGCAGCTATGAGGAGAGAAGTGGTTTGAAACTGTCAATAAAGATTTTTGGCCAACAGCTGACATACAGATATTGGGCAGCTTTAGCACGGGCCTCGATCTTCCGACCAGTGAGATAGATTTAGTGGCCTTTAGACCGTGTGAGCACCCGCCTCTACAGCTACTGGAGAAAGCCTTGCGGAAACACAACGTGGCCAAGCCGTGCTCCATCAAAGTCCTCGACAAAGTGACAGTGCCCATAATAAACCTCATTGACCAGGAGACTGAAGTGAAAGTGGACATCAGTTTTAACATAGACACGGGTGTGAGGGTACTGGAGTTCATCAAGAACTACATGAAGAAGTATTCGTTGCTGCCTTACTTGATTTTAGTACCAAAACAGTTCCTCCTGCAGAAGGACCCGAACGGCGTTTTAACATGTGGAATTAGCTCTTACAGCCTAATTTTAATGGCCATTAGCTTTCTACAGTTGCATACAAGAACTGATGCCCAGAGAGCTGAAGAAAATGTTGGAGTGTTTCTCATAGAGTTTTTTGAACTATATAGAAGAAATATTAATTACTTAAAAACTGTTATTGGAATAAAAGAAGGAGATACCTACATTGCCAAAGAGGAGATCATGAAAGCAATGAAGAGTGGGTACTGACCCTCCATGCTGTGTATCGAGGACCCCTGCTGCCTGGAATTGATGTGGGCAGAAGTTCATACTTGGCTAGGCAGGTGAAGCAGGATTTCAAATATGACTACATCGTTCTCAGCCATTCTGTGTTCCTGCTGGCCAGGTCCTATCCAAAAAGAGTCTCTGAAAGCACTTTAGAAAGAATCATCAAAGTAACTCAGGAAGTGATTGGTGGATCAAAGAGAAATGGGGCAAAATCAGCCTGTAGCTTGTTTTTGACAACAGGATTAAGTTGGAAGAGAGAATTGCTATATGCAAAAGGGAGCAGCACCAGAACCAAGGCCCTGAGTCCTCCTATGGTCACCATTTGATGCAGTCCCTCTCCAGCCCCTAGCTGCTCTCCTCTGACTAGTCTGTGACTTCTGTGTCTTCCCTCTCCAGAAGCAACATTGATTCAGACACCCTACCCTGCACAGTGCCCAGCATTTACCAGCTCATTCTACAAGCCCCAACACCACTGTAGGCTGGTCTGCCCATTGCTCTGCCTAAGCCCAGCAGCAAACTCAGCCTGTGGCTTGTAGAACATTGATAATGAAAACCAACAATCAGACCAGGTTTACCATAACTCCCCCACCCTTAGGGTAACACTTGTTCCTTGCCAGCAAGTGGTCCTTGAAGGAACTCCACCTTTGAAAGCTGTCCACATGACTTTCATGACTATCCCCTCAGCATCTCCCAACCCTCTGTCCAACTAACATCTGTATCACAACCAGCACAAAAGCATGAAATTGTCTGTGAAAGGCTTGCATTGCCACAGCAATGTGGTACCTACAGCTCTGGGCAGTGGCAGTGTGCAGCCATGCACAGGCAAGAGGGGACACCACTAGTATAACCACACCAGCTGGGGGAGGAAAACACACACACACAAGGGACAGCCTACCTGTCAGTCTCAGCAGATAAGAGCTCCTGTCACACTGGCCCTGCCTGCCCTCCCCCCATTTTGCAGATGGATGCTAAGTGGCCTGGGACTCTCTGCAGGGAGCTGAGGCCAGCATCCAGCACACCAGCCTGTGGTGTTCTCTAGCCCTCTGTGAAACACTCTGGTGCCTGTCTCTGTGGTGGTGGTCACGTCCATGCTAAAGAACAACTCGTGTTTGTGTATGAAGCTTTATTAAATGTGGATGCTGTATTCTGCCTTCCCATGGTGGTCCATTCAGGGCCAAAATGGCTCTGGATCAAGAACTGCGAGGATGTGCAGTGCATTTGCATTGTTGTACTTGCGATGTCTGTTCCTTTGCTGTTTGGGTATTTTAGCTTTATGTTTGTCAATGCTGCAGAGGTCAAACCCTTTGCAGTTTTCTTTCCTGGTGGGGTTGGGAGGTTACAATTGTTTTACTGCCCTCATTTTACTTCAAATTACAGAACTGTTCTTTTTTTTCTATGTAAATATTGAAAATGTATGATTTGTGCAATAATTCAGAAATGTATTTAATTTCATATTTTCACATAAGTTATATATAAGGGAGGAGGGATTTTTTAAAACAACCTTAGGTCCTTTCCCAGCTGCATTTTCTAAGTTGGGTTCATCCTGTTGGCTGGTTGTCTGAGAATTGTTAGGTGCATTATGTTTGATGGGTTCTGGGTTTTCTTTTTTATGTCTGTTCTTTTGGTCATAAATGAGGCTTCTTTGCTCAAGATGAAGGAGCAGAGCCAGACTTACCATGTCAGGAAGGACTCACCTCAGCAGCCTGTCAACAACTGTTCAGCAGGCTCTGCTGATTTGCTCTGACAACAGAGTTTTAATATTTTGGGTTCTTGATTCTTTTAAACTAGACAACAAACAACGTTTAAATTGCCAGAAGTATATCTTTCTAAGGGAAGTAAGGTTGTCACATTATAAAATCTGGTGAAAAAAAGCGACTTTTGAAATACCTCAGTTTTAGTAACAAAACCTATAAGGGTGGACCTGGTGAATATCATTCCAGAAAATGATGCCCAGTTTCTGGAATGTGGAGAAAGGAATTAGGTTGATTCCATTCAGGAATCTGTATAGCAGTATGCATTTGTTCTAAAAGCAAACTTAAGAAAAGTGCTTCAGCTGCTCTGACCACTGTGGGGGCGGGCACTTCTGGTGTATTGCAAGAGAGCCCAGCAAGGTGCTCAATGTCAGATGCATACAGGTGTACAATGAAAGTGGACTCTGCCATGACAACCACTGTCCTTGCTACCTTTTATTGAACAATAATATATCCACCTTGCCTATCCCTGAGTTTTTAGAGCATCACAGATGTCCTGGGCATTGGCTGCATTGTGTGGGTCATGTGACTTCCTGGTTTTAAAGTGAGGGTTTGGGCCCTGCTGAGCACTGCATGTAGAGCAGTGTTTGAATTCCACTAGTGGAGCATGCTGAGATGAAAGCTTGCTCACATGACATCTGATGGGCATGCAGGAGTGGGGACTTTGAGACTTGCTGCCTGTATCTGTCAGACAACCATCAAGGGAAGCTTTACCTTGCCAGGCATTTGCCCTGTTGGAGCAGGACTGGCCTGCATGGTCATTGAAGCCAGCAGCCACAGCTGCAGGGTTTCCAGGAAGCATTCCATGATAGAGTAGCACATATTTTGTCTTCAGTTTTAAATATTTAAAATATTTAAATTGTGAACCTATCAATAAAAACATATTTATAAAAACTGATACATAGGCCTGTACTGATCTCTACACATTAGCAATATTGACTGTAAACCTACATTCCTTAATGCACCACTGCAAGGTGCATCCCCCAGGGTGTGCATTTTAAAGCTCTAGTCCTAACACAGGGATCCTGCTCTGTTTCTGTCATGCTGAACCAAATGAATTGGCCTGGTTACCACTGTGATATGTGCTACAGACTTAGCAAAAGAGATGATGTTTTGATTTTGGTGTGTGTGGACAACAGTATGGAAGCAAAAATTGACATATTTTTATGTAAAATTTTTTTATTCTTTGATTTTTAATAAACTTTGTAAACAAAAAAAAAGAAGAGAGTATCCTATAAAATCATTCAGTTAAAATGCAATTTATGGATTTTAAGTGTGTGGATCACAGATTTTTCCAAAAATTAACTTTATGAATGGTCTAGAGATTGTCAGTTATCAGACTGAGAGGTATTCTGTGAAAAGTGCTTTACTTTCCAGATATGTAGGTCTGGTTTTGGTAATATAGAGTGTGTCACTGTGAGATTTCCACACAACCTACAAATATTGTAGGATAATTATAGCAGTAAAAAAAGAAACATCACAAGAAATATAAAATAGAAAGCATCCTTTGGCCATTAGGAATACAGTATGACAAATAAGAGCAAAAAGACATACTTATCTATAAACATCAACTTTTCCTCATAGGAAAGAAAGGTTCATCCAGAGGATAGAATACCAGTCCAAGGGGTGCAGTCATGAGCCACAGTACATCATTCCAGGACTGTAGAGACATGGGTAAGTCATAGGCAAAAGACCAAGTGATAGAAAGCATCAAACAACATAAGTATCCATGAAAAATATTCAATCCAGGCAACACTTCACAAATAAAATTTTGAGATTAGAATATTATTGTTGTGTTAAGACACTGAATATTGGTCTGTTTGGTTATGCAGCATGAGATATAAAGAATCATTCCATTTATTTCACTTAATGTGGAGAGAAAAGAGTACTGAGATATTGATACACATGAATACAAAGATGGTGATTAATTATTTAGCTAGGTTTTCAGGGACCAGGGAGGGGCAATTTTGGCTTATCATAGAAACAAATGCTAAAGAAGAGTGTCGAATTGATGTCAATCAAGGAGCTTGCACTGCATAAGTGGTGAACACCAGGAGCACAGGATGCTCAGTGGACATAAGGTATCAGTCATTCTAATCAGCTTAGTGCTTCCATGGTGGGTTCTTGAAAGAATAGCATGCCATCCCATATGGCAATTCATGAGATGCAAGGTGGGCTTGCAGGGATGGGTTCATCATCCAGTTCAGCATATGTTAAAAGACCAAAGATATGTGATATAGGTGAGACAGGGGCAAGTGAAAGAGCATTAGATTTATTATTTTGTTATTAAATAATATTTAAAAATTTTTAAAAGATACTTAGATTACATGAATGTTACACAACAATTGTAGGGGTTTCCATATACCCTACCTCCCACTCTGCCCTCAACCTCCCACATAAGCATCCTTCATTAGTGTGGCACATCAAGTGCAATAGATATATACATCTTTGGGATTTTCCACTAAGCATGGACCATAGTTCACATTGTAGACCACACTCTCTCCCACACAGTTCTGCATGTTATATGATGATATGAAATGGCCTATATCTGTCATTGCAATGTCACTCAGGATAATGCCCAAGTCCTGAAAAAAACTCTGTATTACAACTGCTTTTCCCTCTCCCTGCCTCCAAAGCATCTGGTGGTCACTGGCCCCACATTAATGTTGTAATTCCTTCCATTGCATGAATCACAATAAGTCTATAACAGAATACCAGTAAGTCCACTATAGTCCATAGCTCTTCCCCAAATCCTGAGGAGTCTGAGATCATGGTGTCCACTCCAACTCCAAGTGAGAGGGGCCTTATATCCATGGATAAGATGGATGGGATTATCCTGCCTGCAGATGCAGACTCTTTCCATTCCCTGGGATGGCGGTTGTCCATCATCATCTCCCCACCAGGTGAGCAGGGTGAGTCCATTGAGCTGTAGAGTAGGAGTTGCAGCTCCACTGAGATTCCAGGCCCAGCTGGCACATGGACAGCCCAAAAATTCCAGTCTCTGGAAGTACACCTACAAACTCCAGCACCACAAATAGGTTTGAATAGAAGGGACAGATGGATCATGTGTAGGGAAGACATAATTGGGTCCAACTCTGTCACTCTCAGGAGCAAGGATTCCAAAGTAGGGCCCACTGATAAGGCAAGAAATTCTGGGACTATCTACCCTGATATAGGACCTGAGTGTCTCCAGAGTCCTCAGGAGCCCCTTTCTTTCTTTTGACATCCACATTGAAAGCCTATGAGGTCCTATTGAGATGTGCATAAGCGTTACCTGTGGGATGCCCTCCTGACTCACTTTGAAGTCTCTTTACCTTATGGATTCATTTGTCTTTACCTTTCCTCCCTTTTATTCGAGGTCTTTTTCCAGTCATATTGCTCATTGGCAATTGTTAGTAATCCCTCATTGCCAGAGGCTCATTGCTGGGAGTCATGTCCCATGCTTGGAGGAAGGTAATGCATTCATATTCTGAGTTTGACTTAGAGAGAGGCCACATTTGAGCAACAAGGAGGCTCTCAGGAGTCAACTCTAAGGTACCCCATAACAATAGGTTAAATTTCAATTTCAAGAGCAAAGACTCATAAGGCTAGTCATGAATAACAGGAGCCCAAGAGTGGATCATCATCCTTTGCCAGACACTGCCCCTGCACTTGGGGGACTGCAGCTACTCCCTTGGAGAATATGGCAGAGCTCTTCAGGATGGGAATTCAATATTCTCTCATTTATTGAGTGGTTCTCTACCCACTGTGACCATGCCCCATGAGCATTTGAACAATTTTATATATCTTTTATATATGTTCAGGTGAACTTCCTCCCATGCATCACCCCATCCCTGACAACCCCAACCAATGATCTTCTTCCACCCCAGTTGTAACCCTTCTGTGATCCAAAGCTTCTTTAAAGATGAAGCCAATACAATAGCCCAATACAATTAACAGGAAAATTTAATAATAATGATGTTTCAATGTAAGAGATAAAATACATGAAAACATAAAAAAAATCTAAAAATTAAATAAAATTAAAGGATTGGGTTAATCAAAAAAATGAGAAAAAATTTTTAAAAATTTAAAAGAGAAAAAATATTTTTAAAAAATTTTTTTGACATTTTGCCTTTTATCACTGCAATATCTGGGGCCCAGTCTGAAGCATGGCACCTTCTCCCTCTTACTCCCCAGTGTCTTACTATTTTTCATTTAATTTTCAAAGAATTTTTTGGTCACAGCGAATTCATGCACAGAATACAAAACACTCTCATATACCCAAACTCCTCCCCTTTCCTCACCCCATATTAAAACCTTTTTGTCTGTGGATGGTAGCATTGTTATAACTGATACAGATAGTGAAACATAGCTACTAAACATTGCCAATGGTTAACATTTTAGATTGTACACTTTTATAAATTTTGATCATATTTATCATGACCTGTGTCCATCACTGTAAGGTAACGAAAAACATTTCCACTGACCACTAAATATCCCCTGTTTGATCTATTCTGTTCCTCCCTCCCCATTCCCCTGGGGACTATGATGACACCCTGGCTTGACTCATTGGATGACAAGATTCATAGTTACATACAACAAGAAGTCATGACACACTGGTTTGTCCTCCACTATTAGGAATCACCCTTGCTCTTAAGAGATGCCCACCTGTCTATTTCTGTTCAAATCGGTCCTCCAAAAGAGGGGAGTCCATCTCCTTCCCTCTCATTGTGTGGGTATCCACCCAGTGATGCAACATATGATGACAGGATGAACACTCACACACTCCCTAGAAGCCTGTTCCAGATGCGCCCTGTCCTGAATGCCCCCCCCAACCAACACCCTAAACCCATGACAAATCCTTGTCATATTGCCATAAGAGCATTCCCACTTCTGTACTTTCAACCTCATACCCACAAATCCCAAGTGTTCACCAGGTCCCTCTCCCAACTCTTCCCCCAATAGCCTGAGTATTTGTACCGATCCTTCCCAATCCAACCACCTGTCAACCCTGCACCACCCAACCCAATATATCACTACCCTCCTGTCCTATGCCTTCAATACCCAGCCACACTCTATCACTTTACCATAGGTTATGTCCATATGGGTGATGGCTCACACCTTTGCCTTCTATTTCTCTTTCTTGTACACCTATCTTTCAGAAAATAGTTCTCAGAGACTGCTCAATTTCCTTAATTCATATCAATAAGGTCATGTACTGTTCATCCTTCAATGCCTGGCTTGCTTCACTCAACATAAGGTCTTCCAGATTCATCCATGTTATTCCGTGTGTTACCACTGTATTCCTTCTTACAGCTGAGTAATATTTCATTGTATGTATGTACCACCTTTTGTTTATCCATTCATCTGTAGATGGGCACCTGCGTTGATTCCAGCTTTTGACAATAGTGAACAATGGTGTGATGAACATTGTTGTGCATATATTTGTTCATGTCTTTGCTTTCAGTTCCTCTGGGTGTATACCCAGCAGTGGAATCGCTGGATGACATGGAAAATCTATAGTTAGTTTATTAAGGAACCGCCAAATTGCCTCCACAGTAGCTGGACCATTCCACAATCCCACCAGCAGTGGATGAGTGTTCCCATTCCTCCACATCCTCTCCAACAATTAGAGTCTGCTGTTTTAATAGCCACCATTCTAATGGGTGTAAGATGGTATCTAAATGTAGTTTTTGATTTGCATTTTCCTTATAGCTAGAGATGTCGAGCATCTTCCCATGTGCTTTTTGCCATTTGTGTTTCTTCCTTGGAGAAATGTCTTTTCAGGTCACTTTCCCATTTTTTAAATGGCTTGTTAGACTTTTTATTTTTGAGTTGTAGGATTTCTTTATATATGCAGGATATTAGATTCCTATCAGATATATGGTTGCCAAATATTTTCTCCCTTTGGTTAGGCCCTCTTTTTATTTTCTTCATAAAGTCCTTTGAGGTGCAAAAGTTTTTAATTTTGAGGAGATCCCAGTTATCTTTTCTTTTTTTCTTTTCTGCTCGTGCTTTGGGTGTGAAGTTCATGAAATATATTACACTGTCCTGTAGATGCTTCCCTATATTATCGTCCAAGCTCTTTATGGTCTTGGCTCTTATTATTAGATCTTTGATCTATCTTAAGTTGATTTTTGTATAAGATGTGAGATGGTGTTCCTCTCTCATTCTTTTGTATATCGATATCCAGTTCTCCATGTACCACTTTTTAAAGAGGCCATTCTCTCCCAAATGAGTGGATTTGGTGGCCTTGTTGAATATCAGATGACAGGATATGTGAGAATTTACATCAGACCTCACAATTCAGTTCCTTTGGTCAATGTGTCTTATCCTTGTGCCAATACCATGCATTTTTCACCACTGTAGCTTTGTAGTATATTTTAAAGTCAGGTAATATGATACCTCCAACTTCATTTTTCTTTTGCAATATGTCTTTGGCAATTTGGGGCCTCTTACCCTTCCAAATAAATTTTGTAGTTGGTTTTTCCAGTTCCTTAAAAAATACAGTGTTTATTTTTATTGGGATTGCATTAAATCTGTAGATTAATTTGGGTAGGATAGATATCTTGATGATGCTTAGTGTTCCTATCCATGAACAGGGAATATTCTTACTTTTATTTAAGTCTTATTTGATTTCCTTTAACAGTGTTGTGTAGTTTTCTGTATATAAGTCCTTAACATCTTTAGTTAAATTCATTCCTAGGTATTTGATTCTTTTGTTTACTATTGTAAATGGTATTTTTTTTTTTATTTCCTCCTCAGAGGGCTCACTACTGGAGTACAGAAATGCCACTGATTTTTGAGCATTGATCTTAAAGCCTGTGACATTACTGAACTCCTTTATAAGTTTTAGAAGCTTTGTTGTAGATTTCTCAGGACTTTCTATGTATAGGATCATGTCATCTGCAAATAATGAAATTTTTACTTCTTCTTTTCCGATTTGGATGCGTTTTATAGCTTTTTCTTGCCTCTGTGTTTGAGCAAGTACTTCTAAGATAGTGTTAAATAGGAGTGGTGATAGAGGGCATCTTTGTCTTGTTCTCAATCTCAGAGGGAAAGTATTTATGATTACACCTTGAAGATGTTGTTAGCTGTGGTTTTTCATATATACCCTTTACCATGTTCAGAAGGTTTCCTTCTATTCGTATCTTATGCAGTGTTTTTATCAGGAAAGGGTGCTGTATTTTGTCGAATGTTTTTCATGCATCTATAGAGATGATCATGTGGTTTTTTTCTTTCAATCTGTTAATGTGGTGTATTACATTGATTGATTTTCTTATGTTAAATCATCCTTGCATACCCGGATGAAACCCACTTGGTCATTGTGTTTAATTCTTTTGATACATTGTTGAATGTGATTAGCCAATATTTTGTTGAGGATTTTAGCCTCTAGGTTCATTAGAGAAATTGGACTGTAATTTTCCTTTCTTGTGGCATCTTTGTTTGGCTTTGGTATTATGGTAAATTTGGATTCATAGAATGAGTTAGGCAATATTCCTTCTACTTCTAATTTTTTGGAAGAGCTTAAGCTCTTTCCAGAATGTTTGGTAGAATTCAGCTGTGAAGCAATCTGGTCCTGGGCTCTTCTTAGTTGGGAGGTTTTTGATGACTGAGTCTATCTCTTTACTTGTAATTGGACTGTTGAGTTCATCAATTTCTTCTTTAGTCAATGTAGGTTCCTTGTGTGTTTCTAGGAATTTATCCATTTCCTCTAACTTATGATTCTTGTTGGCATATAATTTTTCAAAGTAACTTCTTATGATTCTTTTTATTTCTGTGGAGTCAGTACTGATATCCACTTCTTCATTACTTATTTTGTGTATTTGCATCTGCTCTCTCTTTTTCTTTATTAGTCTGGATAAGGATTTTTCCACTTTTTTAATC
This sequence comes from Cabassous unicinctus, assembly GCA_029593785.1. NCBI lineage: Eukaryota > Metazoa > Chordata > Mammalia > Cingulata > Chlamyphoridae > Cabassous > Cabassous unicinctus. The sequence continues at coordinate 37,744 of JAQZBX010007316.1, read as the reverse complement.
TTCTCAAAGAACCAGCTTTTGGTTTTGTTTCATTTTTCTAGTGTTTTCTTATTTTCTATTTCATTTAGTTTGGTTCTAATCTTTATTTCTTTCCTTCTTCTTCCTTTGGGGTAAGTTTGTTGTTGTTTTTCCAATTCCAATAGGTGTGCAGTTAGGTCTTCAAATTTAGTCCTTTCTTCTTTTTTAATATATGCATTTATGGCTATGAATTTCCCTCTCAATACAACTTTGGCTGCATCCCATAGGTTTTTATATGCTGTGTTGTCATTTTCATTTGATTTGAAGTAGTTACTGATTTCTTTTGAAATTTCTCCTTGATCCACAGTTTGTCTAAGAGTGTGGAGTTTAGCTTCCATATCTTTGTGCCTAATCTGGTTTTCTGGGCCTTAGTTATTTCCAATTTCCTTTCTTTGTTGTTAGAGAAATTACTTTGTATAATATCAATCTTTCTGAATTCACTGAGACTTGTTCTGTGACTTTGCATGTGGTCTATCTTCATGTATGATCCATGTGCATTCGAGTAGAATGTATATCCTGCTGTATTTGGGTGTAATATTCTGTATATGTCTATTAGGTCCAGGTCCTCTAATGAGTAATTCAAAATCTTTGTTTCTTTATTGATTCTCTATTTAGATGTTCTACCTAATGGTGATAATGGTGTATTAAATTCCCCCACTATAATTGTAGAGTCATTTATTTCTCTACTTAGTTTTTCCAGTGTTTGCCTCGTGTATTTTGAGGCACCCTGATTTGGTGCATAAATGTTTATGATTTTTCTCTCTTCTTGAATGATTACCCCTTTTACTAATATATAGTGTCCATCTTTGTCTCTTACAATACTTTTGCATTTAAAGTCTGTTTTGTCTGATATTAGGATAGCTAACCCTGCCCTTTTTTGGTTATTGTTTGCTTGTAAAATTATTTTCCAGCCATTCCCTTTCAGCCTCCTTGAATCCCTTGGTCTAAGGTGGGCTTCGTGTAGATAACATATAGATGGGTCATATTTCCTTATTCATTCTGCCAATCTGTGTCTCTTGACTGGTGTTTTTAATCCATTAACATTAAGTGTTATTACTCTCAAGGAATACATCAGGCATATTTTCTTTGGGTTTATGTATGTCATATGCTGTTTTTGTTTCTCTTTTACACTCTCTTCCAACTTTCTATTTCCTGTTTTTTCCTTGCAACCTGTAGAACTTCCTTTAGTATTTCTTGAAGTGCAGGTTTCTTGTCAGCATATTCTCTTAATTTCTGTTTATTTGTGAATATTTTCAACTCTCCACCATTTCTGAATGCCTGCTTTGCTGGATAGAGAATTCATGGCTGGAAGTTTTTTTCTTTTAGTATCTTGACTATGTCATACCACTGTCTTCTTGCCTCCATGATTTCAGATGAGAAAAAAAGCACTTAATCTTATTGTGCTACCCTTGTATGTGTTGGTTCTCTTTTCTCTTGCTGCCTTGAGTATTTTCTCTATGTCTTAAGTATTAGATATTTTGACAACTATATGTCTTGGAGTAGGTCTTTTGGGAATTTTACTGTTTGGGGTGCACTGTGCTTCCTGGACATGTACATCTATCTCCCTAAATAGGTTTGGGATGTTTTCATCCACTGTTTCCTTCAACAGTCCTTCTGTTCCCTTTCCCTTCTCTTCTCCTGCTGGGATGCCTATATTGCGCATTTTTGTGCATTTTGTGTTGTCAGTTAAATCCCTAAGTCCCTGCTGGATTTTTTCTATCTTTTTATCTATCTATTCTACAATCTGTTTGATTTCAGATGAACTGTCTTCCACATCACTAATTCTTTCTTCTGCCTGGTCAAATTTGCAATTATGTGAATCCAGCATCTTTTTGATTCCTTGGATTGGGCCATTCATCACTGTTATATCTGTTATTTTTTTTATGTATGTTTACACTTTCTTCAGTGTGTTCTCCCAGTGTCTTCTCAATATCATTATTCTCTTCCTTCACTTCATTAAGTTGGTCCATGATATTTGTTTGGGAAGCTTTGATTAGTTGTTCAATGTTCTGCATCTCTTCCTGGTTTTTAGTTTGTTCATTGGTCTGGTCCATGTCTTCCTGGTTCTCAGTATGGTTTGTAATTGTTTGCTGCCCTCTGGTCATCTTTTTATCTTGATGGTTTTATTCAGTTTATTAGCTTCTCTCTCTGCTCTGGAGTCTTATTTAGCTGGTGGTTCTGTGTGTGTGTTAAGTTTTCTCTTTGACACTTTGTTATTCTTGTTCTATTTCCTTGCTTTTTACTATGTTCCCTTGAAGGAAAAAGACTAGGAACAGAGGAATTGAAAGAGGTAAGAAAGGAAGAAGGATAGTAGTTATATTCGTAAAAGTCAGAAGAGGCACCATATCATACATAGTAAAATGACTATTTAACTCATGTATGCAGTGTAGTGTAATGGGGGGGAAAGTGGAGTACTTATAATGGAATGGGAAACCAAATAGAGAAAATTATATAGAATGATTTAAAAGGCCAGAATGATGAGAGAGAGAGAAAAAGTAAAGAAAGGGCTGAAACAAAAAAGTTTTTAAAAAATAAGAAAAGAAAACAGAATAGACAAGATAAAAATCAACACCTGTGAAGTTGAGAACCAATGAAAAAAAGTGGAATATAAGAAACACAAAAAAAAGCAGAAGGTGAAAAGATGAAGGAAGGAAAAGAGATAGCAATGGTAGACAAAATCACTATACCCAGAGAATGGAAAATCAAGCAAGAAGAAACCCAGCAAAGAAGAAACAAGCTAGCATCTCCTAATTGAAAAAAAAGGAGGGGCTGAAGGAAAGAGGAAAGAAAAGCAAAAAACAAACAAAGAAAAACCAAACAAAGACACAAGCATGCAGTCAAACAAAGCTAAGGAAGAACAGGGTTCCTTCTTGGGCCCTTGTTGAGCCTCTCAGTCTGTGTTCATCAATCAATTACCCTTCAGCCTTCTCTCTGCAGGTTTTGAGGTGGATTTTACCTATTAAAAAGTTTAAAAAAATGTTTTTGAATAAATAAGGGACACAAAAAAGGCCTCTTCTGGACCACCCCCTCTGCCAAGGGACCCTAAAGTGGCTCGTGGAGACTTATCAGACACTTCCCACTGCCTGACACCCCATGGGAGCTGAGACTGATACTCAGTGTGGAACTGTAAAATTGGCTGGCTCTGTCCCCTCCAGAGCCAAGCCTCCATGTCCTGTGGCTATTAGGTAAATCAGGCTTCCTCAGCAGATTCACCTCTCCCCTCAACCCATCACCACTTCTAGGTAGCTGGTTTGCATCCAAAAAGCTGCAAGGGGGTCCAGGCAGCCGAACTGACAAAAAAAAAAAAAACCTTCTCACCTTTTGCCAGGACCCCTTACTCTTGGCGAGTGCTTCCTCTCACTGGGTTGCTTTAATTGTGCGGCTTAGCCATCTGCATCCATGATTTCCAGTTGGGGAAAAAAACTCATGATTATATATTGAGCAGTCCACTTCGGTGTCCAGCTCCCTCCAAATCAACCTCCCCAAGGTTCTCACTCTGCAGGCTCCCAGAATAGATCACCCAGGCAGGATCCTGTTCCCAATCAGCCATCCTCCATGAGAGAAATGTTGAGTGGCCACCTAAACTGATGTCATCTTCCACCTCCTCCCTATATTTTTTGTGATGTAGACTTCTGAGTATTTTCTTTATATCTGTCTTCTGAGATTGCTGTGATAGTTACAGATGAGTTCAAATTTTTGGGATGATTCTGCATTGACAGTAGCCTCCATTTATAGAGTCTTGACTCATAATGGTGCAAGCTAACTTTAGTGAACACTTTCAGTGAATCAGGCAAAATATTGTGAATTTTTAATAATACTACATTTAATATATATTTAAATCGTTTGAAAAGTGTTGCATATTGACATTTGTATTTTAGGAAATTTACAAAATAGTTTTAGAAACTCTTAGGAAGTCACACAGTTAGTAAGCCAAGAATCAATGATTGGGCATCTCTCAGTTTCCCTCATCCCGATGGCCATTTTCCCACCTACACCACTGACCCTTCAAAAATCTCTGTTGTTTATACTGAGCCCCAATAAGGATACAGCCTTGATCAGGCCAAGGCTAAGGCATTACAAGGAAGCAGACTTCAGGACCTGGGTAAGAGTAACAAGTGTGTTTTGTTTGCAACTGACAGGATTGATTCTACTTGTCTCCAGGTGTCCTGCCCCAGGCGTGTAGCAGGAGTAGAACTAAGGACTGGGGAAGACCTTGCAGACTTTTTCCCTCATCTGTGTTATTTATGTATTCTCTATCATAACCAGTCATTATTAGTGGTAATGGATCTGCCAGTCACAGTATATAGACTGAAAAGGATGGGTCCTGGTTACTAAAGTGGATCATCATTGAAAAAAATCTATGCCCTTTTACCCAAGGTCACATCTCAATCACCTATGTCAGGTCCAAGAATGATGACTCTGAAACTGAGCTCCATGACTCAGAATATGGCAGTGTGTTAGTGTATATGAGACACAAATGAGAGGAAGGTAAAATGACTCTAGACACAATCTTTCTGAGCAGGTTGGCAGGAGGATCTGGGCTACATGATACACTCAAGACCTACCAATCAAAGGGCCCAGTGTCAGAAGCAGGTGCATGGAAGGTCTGGGAAGGGGCTTCTTGTAGTGGGCAGGGTTTGCCTCTCCTCTGCTAGCTCTTGGATACACCCAGGGCACCTTCTTGCGTTGGTCTTTGTAGCTCTACTTTCTCACATACTCATGATTGGCAAGGTAGGCAGAATTGGCATTGTCTGTTCCCAGCTGGGAATTATAGTCAGTAAGGAATTTTTATTCACCTGGTGCCTATGTGATACATCATTTCTTCTTGACAAACAGAATATTCTGAGGATTGTCATTGGTAAGCATGTAAGGATTGTAATTAGTAAACATCCCCCCTCCCCCAATAAAGAAACACCAGTTAGTTCAGTTTATGTCTCTCTGTGCTGAGTTCATGTTCTCTTCCCTCAGACAGGCCCTCTTTACCTATGTGGGAGGTTTCTTCTCAGATTCTGTAGTTTTTCTGCCATAAAACAGATTTTCCATGAACCTCTACCACAGTGATTCTACGGAACTTTCCTGACTCAGATATCTTTCATTGAATTGAAGTTTGTCTATGTTTGCCCAATTGTCCCAGTACAGGTTTCACAGTAGTATAGTTTTATGAGTTCTTAAATGCACCTGAGGTCACTACATACATTCCTGATTGTCAAGTTTAGAAAAATATAACACAGTAAGTCATTCTCCTGTAGAACCTCAAATCTACCTTCCACCCATAGATGGATCTCCCAGTCTTTTCATCCTGATGAGTTTATGCAATGCTTTTCAGGTTGAATTATCTGGGTGATGGTGCATGAGTCAATAAGGATGGCCCTAAAATTCCAGGGCTAGTTTTGTCTCCAAGAGATATTTGACAACATCTGTATGTCTGTAGCCATTTTTGACTGTCACAACTGAAGTTGGGTACTCTTGGCATCCAGTTAAAGTTTCCTTCAATGCTTCTAAGCCTCCTACAATTTACAGGACTTCTCCCACAAAAAGAGTTATCTGGTCCCCAATGCCAATGGGGTTGAAGTTTAGGAATCTGAGATAAAGTCTAAATTTGTTCAAAAATTCATGGAAATGTGCAAGTGTAGAAGATTAAGTTTGTTGTATATAATTCATTCCTCAATAAGCCTGGAAAAGGAAACAGCAAACCCTCATGTGTAAACTCAAAGGTCACCAAGGCCCACTCCTCACTCAAATTTTTTGAGAACTTCCAAATACAATTCTAAATTCATTTGATAGTTTCCAAAATTATATGTAGATAATTGAATGGTAAATTGATTGGTATTGCTTCAAGGTTTGATAAAATGTTCATGGTATGAAATTTTAAATTATTTCACTAAATTATGTAACAGGTGAAATGAATAAATTCCTAGAGAAATATGAAGTAACAAATTTGACTCAGAAAGAAGTAGATTATATAAACAGACCTTTAACAAATAAAGTGATTTAATTTATTAATTAAAATATATTCATAATTGTAAATGATCAATGTTTTTATAATTTCACCAATATCACATAATTTCACCAATATCACATTGTCTAAAAACCATATCCAAAAAGCATCTGGTCAAAGAAGGGCTCCAGAGTTTGTTTTTAGGTGTGTTGTTTTTTTTTCAGTTCTTGTTATTTTTCAATCTAACTTTGATCTAAGCTATTCTTGAAAATGTGCAATTCTAAAGATTTTGTAAAATTGGTTTTGCCAAACTATATGTTCAGAGATATTCTGGTATTGTTTCTGGATCAAGTAAGGGAGAAGTGATATTTTGAAATTGTTTTCAATAAATGAATATGATATTTAGGTACATTCAATGTTGTCTTCTTTATTTCTCTTAACACAAAGTGGTTTTAGGAGGAGTTATTTAACCATGATTTGTCTTGATTCCTAGTTATTTTATATATTTAAACTTTTGCGAGTGAAGACATTTCCCTCTCATTATCTATTATGTTCCTAACATAAAAGAAATACAAATAATTCTTGTTTGCTTATAACTTTTGTATTTAGGGATCTTATTTAAATACTGTCCTAATCAGTTAGTTCCTTTTTACTTTGAATCGGTGAAAACAATCATGTCACCTAGGAATAATGAGACATTTATTTTCCTTATATTCACTCAGATATTTACTTGTTTTCACCACATTGAATATGTAAAATAGAATCTGTGTCTTTGGCCATGCTTGCCTAATTCATAGTATCCAAGCGATGCTTTCATGAATAATAGTTAAATGTGACATCTATCCATTGTAGGCATACATAAATGCATTTGATTTATCTAAATACTAGTTTTTCTGCATCTAATTCCAGGAGAGAAATAGGTCTGTAATTTCTTATTTTGGGGATGAATTTGCCAGTTTCTTTAATCATATATTTGGGAACATATTTTACCTCTATTGCGGTTCTGATAAAGGGCTCAGATAAAATCCCAACAACTGTGGTCATCATTCCATGTGCCCTGTTCCCAGGGTGTTAAATGATCTCTCTATTCTTGGGGTAAATTCTCAATAAATTAAGGGAGACCAAGGCAGCAGTACAAAGGTTGGACCATAAGTTTGACATCAGGAATTACCTAGAACCTTTTTCCAGACATAAAGAACATTCTTCACCCACTTCCCACAATGCACAGGAAGCAGTGCAGAGGGGCATTGGGCTGACCTGACCTGACTGCTATTGACAAGGAGACAAGGTGAGCTCAGGAAACCAGGTTCTGTAGACCTGACTGTGTACAAGACATGCATTTCCTTTCCTTCTCAATGACACCTTTTATTTGTGTGGACAACAGTGATTTACAGCCCTAATTAACCCACAGATTATAATAAGATGTCCGTGTCTTCTGTGTAAGTTTCCTTTTTGAGATGCTTGGTGAATTTAATTGGTAGTGAGTCCACACTGTAAAGGTAACCAGGCAATGCCCACTTTAGAGAAAAGGAAGGGGTGACAGACAGAGCAGCTATGTGCATCAGGACCCAGAATCCTTTTCTACCTGCCTTCTCTGTCATCCAGAGGTAGGCATGGGGAAAGTCATGCAAACAAGGCCTCTCTCCTGCACATGGAAATCAGATCATCTTTTGCCTGCAGATGCTGGGGAAGAGCCCACCCCTGCCTCTGTCTTTCCTAAGGGACCACATGGGGAATGCACTGATCTGGGCTTCCCTCCTCATCGCTGTCAAAGGTAACCTTCTACTTTTAGCAGCTTCAGCTCTGAATAACTGGCATGGTCCTAACTTTCTTTACTCTGTGTGTGCAGGTGTTTTGTGTTCAGCTGCTGAAGTCCAGGGGAGATATGAGACAGCCCAGAGATTCTCTAAGCCTCTCCTGCAAAGCCTCTGATTCACGTTCACTGGTTATGCAATGGACTGGACATGCAAAATTCAGGGGCAGGGGCTAGAGTGTGTGGCAACAGTAAATAAACATACTAGAATTTCTCAGTGGTACTCTCCATCAGTTCAAGTGGGATTCACAATCACCAGAGACAACCCTATGAGCACAGTCTCTCTTAAAATGACCAACCTGAAAGCAGAGAACACAGCTGTGTGTTATTGTATGAGTGACACAGTGGTGGGAATTCAGGGTAAGCCCAAACAGGAACCTCCTCTGCAGGGCACAGGATGGGTCTGTACTGCAGGGGGTGATCATGGGTCAACCCCAGGTTAGGTGCAAAGGGGACTGAATTTCCCCTTAGACCCTGGAGTTTCCTGTTCCTGTCCAGCAAGTTATTCCTCAGGATCCCTTATGTTTCATTCCCATGTAACTCCTTGATTTCTCTCATCTTATAATGGTCAATGTTGAATGGGCACTCAATCTACTTTTGAATCCTAAATTTTATATATTGGTACTATCAATATCTTTCAGTAGAATTTTTGTGATTAAGAAATCAAGTAATTTCACTCCAAACTATAATGCTGTGCAAAAAAAATTTTTTTCCCTTTATTATCTCAGTCATGCTCAGTAAAGAGATTTTTTTCAACACACTAGTGTACACTGGGATGGTATGTTTCATTCTTGTTTTCTTATCTGCTATTCATGGATGTGAAAGATCACTTTAATGGCTTGCATCCTTCTATTCTGTTTGGGTTTCTAATTCTCAGTTTCTCTACCATTCATTTTTTGGTCATAACCAGGGCAGGATGTATCATCCATGAACCTTTAATCTTCCTCATTCTCCATGCAATGAAACATGTACCTTTACTTCATCTCCTCCATAGCTCATGGATCAGTGTGTCTCTATATTGTCACTCCCCCAGCTCAGTTTGGGTGGGTAACTCCATTCAATAGTATACATTCACCCACCTACAAACTATCTTCCCTCTGCCCCCTTTATTAGGGCCCTTCAGAAATGATCTCCCCACCCATACACCTCCTTCTGATCACAGCAGAACAACTCCTGCTGCTCACCCTGTCACTCCATACACACTACAGAAGACCCTTAATGCTCTGAAAATAGAGACCAAACTCCAAAGTTGTTGCAAAATCTCAGAGAACCACCTGGCACACTGCAGGTGTGGATGAGTCCTGGGAATCCTTGACTAATTGAAGGTCAATATTTTTAGAATTTTATGCAGAATTCTTTAAAGTGGACAAGTGAATAATTTCTACCGTTTGCATTTTTAAAATGTGCATCACATTTCTGTCTTGAAAATAAACTTTCTAACATTGGATAACTGATCTTATCACTTTTATCTTAGTGTAAATGTGATAATAAAACAATATAAAACCTTTAGTGAAATTGCATTTTACATTCATATTGTGTATGATAAGCTTGCATATATATTCTGCTGAAAAAAATATTTTGAAATAGATTTGTAACTTGAAGTTGGAAAAGACTGGCAAACAGACACAAGAGCATAATTTTGGAACACTGCCTCACATCATAAACACAAGCGATTTCAAATGAATCCAGTGAATAGAAAATTCATTGTCTCTGTGTGTGTGTCTGTGATGTGTGTGTGGATATGAGTGTGATTGAGACATGCCTATGTCTGCACATGATTAAATTCACCAGTGAGTCTGAGCTGAGACACAGTGAAGGAAGATGGTGTGAGGCCAGACTTGAATTTCCCTGCAGGGTGGCCTCCAGGGGGACTCAGGACCCAGCAACTCCAGGATCATGTGCAGACAAAGGCAAGGGAGGGCATCTTTTGTCATCTGGGATTCCTCTAGGGGTCTATGTTTCCCTACATTGCAGGGAAGAAAGTAGGAGCCCAGGGACAGGGACAGGAGATGCTCCAGACTTTAGAGCCAAGGGGCCAGGAGCAGGGGTAGGTGGAAGTCAGAAGGACTCAGCCCAGGGACCAGGACCAGGTCCATGGAAAGGGGGGGCCCAGGGCCAGCAAGTCCAGTGGCCAGAACCAGGGGGAAATTCTGAGGTCAATAGAAGCACATAGCTTAGGGGACAGGATCATGGGTATGTGCACAGTAATATAAAGGAAATTCTTTCAGCATCTGGGGTTTCTTCTAATGAATTCCCTGTTCATCTTATGGGAAGGATTAGGTAAACCTAGTCTTGATTCTGTCATGTGGCTTAAGATAGAGGTTCAGTTAAATTTCATTAATGCACTTAAATTTGGGTAATTTTGTTGCTAAATAAAAGCTATAAAATTATCTGAAACAAACAGTCTAAACAGAAGTTCATCCATAAGTATCCATAATTAAATGTTAACCTGGCAATCAATGCACCAAACAGAGACATGTGGAAATATGCCACCCATGATGAATGCACTTTAATCTTCATTGCCACGTTCCTCACAGTGACAAAGCTCAATCCACATGTGGATTCCATTTTCCTGCCTGCACCTCCCCTCACAGCATCTCTGCCCATGAATTTCTTAAAGCCTCATACACCAAGCCTAGCATTGGAACATGCCCTATGATATTCTCCTTAATCTTCAAATTCTGCCATAATCACTGGTGACCTTAGCATCCAGGCCAATTGCTTCTCACCTCACATTCAGCCTCACCCACTTAGAACCAGGCTAGAGATGAATGTCTTACCATACTAACTGCTTAATTTTTAACTAATAATATTGAGTAGCAGGACTTCAATATACTGCTTTCAAGTTCTGTTCATGATATAAGGTAGAAAGTTGTATTCAGAAATGAGTGGATCAAAACCAGTCAATGTTCAGGTGAGGAGACTGATGGTGGGTGGGGCTGACCTGCCCAGTAGCACAGGTGTGACATGTCAAGTCATGACCAGGGCAAGTGGTGTTTGGGCAGTCATGGTGGTCAGAGGGGAGGCACACACTGGGCTTTCCTGGCTCCCACAGGGGATTATACCACTAATGAAGTAATGAAAATATACAACACTGACAACTTACTGCAATTTCAGATATAAAATTACAACTGAGAAATGACATCAATAAAGTAGAGAACATGGTACCAAATGCCCTTTCTTCCACTGATACTTGGAAAAATCAAACAGAATCTGTTATAACCAACATTGTCTGGAAATGCATTCATATTTTATATTGTATACATATTATATATTCCATATATATGAAATATATATGTACCTAAACACATGCACAAATACATCTATATAATCCCTGTGAGTAGGGGAACAATCACCATATTCCCAGAGCCATTCTGGATCCCTGACCACACATAACTCCACATTCAACACATTTCCTGCCTGAAAGCAAAGAAACCTGGGTTCAGTGAGGGGCATCCCAGGGATTGGTCAGTGTTCTCTGAGGGCTCAGCCAGCAGCTTCCTCCCAGGGTGCCCCTAATACAAGAAGCTTCCCACATCCCCTTTCATTTTATATGAAGAGATACCTCCCAAATCAAATCACCACATGGGTGAACAGATGAGACCACAGTAAACATTTCCTTAAATTCAAGTTCCTCCTCAGTCTGGATATTTCCTGGGCTTCATGGACCTCATCCATAAGAATATGAAACACTTGTGGGTCTTCCTCTTTCTGGTGGCAGCTCCCAGATGTGGGTGTCTCGGGGATTCAGACATGAAGGTAATGGTGATAGTGCATCTGAACATGACTCACTGTCATTTTCCTTGTCCTCAGGTGTCCTGTCCCCGGTGCAGCTGAAGGAGTCAGGAATTGGCTTAGTGAAGCCCTCGCAGACCCTGTCCCTCACTTGCTCTGTCTCTGACTTCTCTTTAACCAGCAATACTGTGAGCTGGATCCACCTGGCTCCAGGAAAGGGGCTGGAGTGGGTTGGTACAATATGGGGTGGTGGAAGCACAAACTATAACCAAACTCATCAGTCTCGACTTGGCATCACCAAGGACACCTCCAAGAATGAAGTTTATTTAAAACTGAGCAGCTTGCGAGTTGAGGACATGGCCATGTATTATTGTATGAGATACACAGTGAGAGGAAGTCAGAGTGAGCCCAGACTAAAACACCTGCAGGGCTCAAGAGGGCCGAGGCTGCAGTGGAGTCTCATGACCACCAGGTGGCACACATGGGCCAGCCTCATGGCAGGTGCAGAGAGGCGCTGGGGAGGAGGGTCCTGGCTTTAACTTGGGCTCCCACTTCATGCCTCACAACATGTAACCCCAGAGAACAGACATTGCATCTTTACTGAGAAGTGCTATGATGTATCGAATATTCAAACTCAGAATGGTTTTTTGTTGTTGTTGCTAAATATATATTTAAATACATACATACACATATATTATATAAAATGTTATGCAAATTCTGGGGATCTGTCCCTCTCTTATGAAAATTCCCAAAATTGTGAAACAAAGCTGCATCATTCATCTCTGTGAAGTTATTTTTCTCAACTTAACTCACATATCTGAATGCCTAGGCAAACTATCCCCACCCTTCTTCAGGTAGAGACCCATGTCCTCAGGGAGTTAGAAAGAGGAGGTGGAAAAGACTGGACCTCTTTGTGACCAGAATCCACTCTGCTCCCTTCCTCCTCTATGGCATCAAAGTCCAGGTCCCTGTGCTTATATTAAATCCCTTATGAATATATGATTCTATTAGTTAAGATGCCATCAGTATATTATGCAGAAGTTTTCAATATATATCAAAAGACATGTAAGCTAAGAAGACCAGTTTCATAATGTATCTCTTCATCCAAATTACATTCCTGATATCATTTATATTTAATAAAATCTCCTTTTCAATTTTTCATGCTTGTACCAATAGATCATTTGTCATATATTCTTTATCCCTAAAGTCATCAATTTTTTTCTCTAAATGATATTAAGCTCCCTATAATAATATTATGTAAAGCAGGTGTATTAGAAAGCCAAAGGGGTGCTAATGTGAAATACCAAAAATGGGTTGGTCTTTATAAAGGGTATTTATTTGGGGTAGAAGTCCACAGATACCAGGCCATAAAGCGTTAAGTTTCTTCTCTCACCACAGTCCATTGCCACATGTTAGAGCAAGACAGCTGCCGGCGTTTGCCAGGGTTCAGGCTTCTGGGCTTCCTCTCTTCCCGGGGCTGCGTTTATCTCCGGGCTTAGCTCCTGTTTCCTCTACAAGGTCAGCTGTAGGCGATCAGGCGAACAGCTTGCTTCTCTTCTCCTGGGGCCTTCTTTCCAACATCAAAGCTGCTTCTAAAAGACTGCTTCTCCTCTGTTCTTTGCCTTGCCTTTTATATTCAATTCCCCACCCACCAGGGGGTGGGGCTCAATGCCCTACTGACTGACATGGCCCAGTCAACACCCTAATCATAATTCAATCATGCCCAGATTAACAGATCGGATTACAGGCATGGTCCAATTATATTTTTGGAATTCATAATTACATCAAATTCCCCAACGGTTACAGCAGGTAAGGTCGGTAGAAAGAGCATGTAACACTCTAATCCTTCCTGCACATCCACAGGCTGCTGAAGGCTGAGCTCACATGATGGTCCTCACAGGGAGGCCAGACCTACCCAGATGTGTGCTTGGACCTCATATTCCAAAGCAACCTAGGAAGCTGAGCCTGCCTTCAGCTTCATCCTCCTTGCTTTGCATCTCTGTGTGGGAAACAGCTTTCTTATTGGGGTGTCTGGTGTGTAAGGGATGAGAGGTCCTGGTCCCTGTTGTGCAGGCCCACTTATACCTATAGGACCTGGCACAGGGGCAGGGACACCCTTCCAGGCTTACCTGGCTTCTTGTCTCTTCTACTTTCTGAATCCAACTTTCCAGGGGAAAGGCTGGGATATAATCAGGATGAACAGTGGTGAGAACACCATCCCAGTGCCCCTGCCTGTCCTTTGGAGGCATTGCTTGCCCTATCATGAATTTCAGTCCCCTCCCTGGGATACAGTATATTTTCCCCATCTGTTTCTTCTCAAGCTATGCTATTTTACAAAGTGTCTTCAGCTACTTATTTCAGAGTCATTAAATTGCAAAGTAAGGTTTTTATTCCTCAGTGAACAAAGGGGAGGTGGTTCAGGACATACCTCCCATGATGGATTCTGTCTCCTTCCATATTCTATTGGATACCAACAGTGCCCATACGGTATTGGTTTCATTTACTTTCCCCATGCAGATTAATTTTGTTTTGTAGTGGAACTAGGGAAGTGGTTGTGAGTGCATTGCTACATTTGATGCTGTCCCTCTACCCAAGCACCACTAAGGGATAATTATTTTGTTTTATTCTGTTTAGCTTTTGGTGGACTTTCCCTAATTCAAGAGGAAAAAGCCTGCAAGACAGTATGGATATGATTAGATTCACTCTATCAACTTTATCACACAGAGTTGGGAAAATCATTAACAATAAATAGTTTACTATTCTTATTACCTTATATGGGATTTGCTGACACCTGTGTCAACTAGGCTTTAGTTTGGGTCCTATTTCTTTTACATAGCACCTTGCTTTCTACAGATTTTAGGATTTTTCTTTGTTCTATGACTTTAATTATAGGACATTTTGAATATATTTTTTAAAATATATTTTTATTTCAGAAGTTGTGAATTTACAAAACAATCATACTCATGCATAGAATTCCTATAGAATATTCCTTCACCAACACACTACACTGTTGTGGAACACTTGGACCATTTGTTACAGATTAGGAGATAATGTCATCATACTATTACCATTAACTATGGTCCTTAGCATGAGTTTGGCATAACATTTTTATAATTTGCAGTTTTTCCAATTATCTAGTTTGTGTTGTTCATGTAAAGAACAGAACAAGATGTTTCTCACTTATGGCATTTTCAAGATGAGTTGCAAGTTGTATTGTAATGTCCACAAATTGGAATTAACAAAAATTCCAAACAGGTTAACAGATAAACAAATTTTGGCATATGAATATTGTGTAATGCTAGTTAGTGTTAAAGTCAATAAGTGCTAGATACACAATAAAATAAGAATGAATTACAATAACTATATTGAGTGAAATACTTCAAACAAATAAAAGTATATAAGAGGTCTTTCTTTCCAGAAAGAGCAGTACATCATCAGGTCTCATCCTGATACAGATGCTGTTCCTAAGGCCAAGTTCAGAGGGGGATTAAGAAGTTAAAGATCTTACAGTGATGAAAGAAACATCTAGAAAAAGTTTTTTTATTGTATTTAATTTTTAATTTTTTTATTTTTGCATTCATTTTTATTTTTGTATTTTATTTATTATTATTTATTTTTTATTATTTTTATTTAATCTTTAGCTTTTTGGGGGAGGTTTTGGATTACAGAATGGTTCCAAGTCTGGCAGGGGAGAATAACTGGTGTGGGGTGTGAGTGATGGGGGTATGTGTAGGGAGGGGTGCACCTGGGGCATGCCTCTATGGCATATGAATATGATGAAGTTGTCTTGGGGCATTGTCTTGGCAGGTGGAGACCTATATAAAGACCAAAGAATATTGAATTCCCAACCTAGAAAGTCCTGCTGCATTCTCTAATAGAGCAGCAGTAATCCCCTGGACACATGGACAGTGACTAGTGAAGGAAGACATCATTACACTAGGCCCTGGATATTGAGAGTTGTATTAATTTCTCAAGAAATAGAAACCTGGCCTTGTCTTACATGTTGCCTAAGAATTACCTCCTGAAAGCCTACTTGCTGCTCAAATGTGGACTCTCTCTAAGCCAAACTCAGTAGATAAATGCACTACTCCCCCTACCCCTCTGGCATGGGGCATAACTCCAGGGGAAGAGCCTCCCAGGCACCATGGGTTGATTCCTAAGTGCCAACTAGAGATGCATTTGGAAAAAGACCTAGACAAAAAGGGAGAAATATTAAATACAAATGAGTTTTTATAGCTAAGAGACTTCAAAGTGAGTATGGAGGTCATTCCAGAGGTTATGCTTATGTAAGTCTCAGTAGGATCTCATTGACTGCCACAGAAATCAGTGCCTCAAGCAACAGGGCTCCTGAAAGCTCTAGACACATCTAGATACTACAGGCAGAGCAAACAATCTCAAGAATTTGGCACCCTGTCAGTGGGACTTACTTTGGAATATAGGTTCACTAATGTCACAGAGTTAGAATCATTTACAATTTCTCTACACATGACTCTTCTGTCCCTTTTATTTGAACCTATAATGAGCACTATTCTTGTTAAATACATGTCCCAGAGACTTAAATCTCCAGTCTGTTCATATGCTCTTTGAGCCCTGAATCTCAGCAATAGTTATAACCCCTACTCTCCAGTTCATTGGGCTCACTCAGGACGACTAACAAAAGAATAATGATGGACAATGCCCATCTCCCCAAAAAACAAAATCTGCACCTGCAAGCAAGGCAGTTCCACCCATCTGCCCCATGGGATCTAAGTGCCTTCACAATCAGAAACAGAGTGGCTGTCACCATCCTCAAATCCTCTAGATTGAAGAATGAAAAAATATAAGGGGGGAGTAAAATTATGGACTTAAGTAGACTTTTGATTATTCTAGCAATGGCAAAACTTATATTATAGATAAAAAGGCAGTAGTCACCAGAGGTTCTGAGGGGAGGGAGAGGGAAGAATAGGTGTAACATGGGGTACTCTGGTAACATTGGAATTGCCCTGCACAACATTGCAATGATGGATACAGGCCATTTTACATTTTGCCTAAACCTAAAATCCTATAAAATTGTGTGGTGCAAAGTGTAAACTATAATGTAAACTATAGTCCATAGTTAACAGCAATGCTTCAATATGTGGTCCTCAATTGTTACAAATGTACCACAGTAATTAAAGATGTTGTTAATGAGGGAAATTGTGGGAGGCAGAGGGGGTTGGCTTTATGCAAATCCCCTATATTTTTTATGTAATATTTGTGTAATCTAAAGCTTCTTTTAAAAAAATGTAACTCAAAATGAGAAAAAATGGTATCTAGAAAAAAAGAAATAGTGCTTTTTTTTGTTCATCTGCCACTTATGGAATTGAGGCACAAACATGGGTGTGGTTATCTGTGAACTCTTTTTGGTTCATGAGGCTGTAATTTCAGGTGAGGAGTGGCAAGCCTAGAGGACCTCAATCTGTTCTCTCTCAATCATCAAATAATTTCTGGAGTTGGGTGTTTCTCACAGTGAAGTTATATTTTCCCATTCCCAGTTTTGGAGTTCTGATCCAAGATCTTTGCTGAGTTCATTTAAACAGAGTTTGAAGCACTTTAAGCCTATGGATTTTCTCACAAACATTGGAAACTGTGGTTAATGGAACTGGAAGAATATTCCTGGATCTAGTGAAGACACAGTCTAGACTGAAGACCAGATAGTTTACAAGTGAGAAATGGAGAATAAGACAGCTGAGAGGAGACCTACCAGGTTAGCAAAAGCACCAATCAGTGACCTCACATCTCATAATGTGCATGGACCCCATCCAAAAACTCGAAATCTGTAAAGAAAATACTACAAATAAATAAAAAAATAAACTCATTTCCAGAAGAGGAATGGATGCAGTGTGAGCCCAGACACAAACCTCCCCTGCAAAGTGGCCACCACAGGGCACTTAGGACCCCACAGCTCAGGATCTGGTCCAGACAGAGGCAGGAGAGGATGTCTTTTGTCACCTGGAGTTTCCTTTAATCATCTGTTTCTCTTCCTTTCTCAGAAAACAGTTATTCTGCCCAGGGCTCTGTGCCCCTGTGGATGTCTAGAGAGTAGAGCAGCTGTGTTCAGAGTGAGCAGCTTTGATGCCCACAGGCTCTGTTGAAACCCAGGGGTCCTTGGCAAGGTCCTGCAGATTCTGGCCAGCTACAACAGCCAAAATGAGCACAACTGTAGCTCTGCCATCCATGGCCAGGACACCTGCAAAGGACAGTTTCTGCTGACACCCACTACCAACAACCAGAATGCTCAGGACCAGAAAAGACCTGCTGTGTGGGATCCACAGTGCAGGGAAGAGAGAAGGTTCACATGTCCTTGGCTACCAGCAAGGTCAAATGCATTGACTTCAGGGGACTCTCAGGAACACAGAGCCCAGGGTCCAGGACCATGTGCAGGTACAGGAAGAGGTAAGGATGATCAAGGCCAGGGGCAGGTGCATGGAGATACAGGACCACAGACACAGGGAACAGGTCAAGGGGGATGTGTAGGGAGAGAGCATAAGGGAGCTTCCTTTCTGCCTCTAGGGTCTCTTTGATGACTTTGCTGTTCATCTCACAGAAAGGCCTGATCTTGACTCTGCTAGATGGCTTAGGATAGAGTTTGAGTGGAATTAAATAAAAACAACTATATTTGGGTCATTCCATTGGTAAATAAAAGCTATAAAGTTATGTGAAATAAACAATATACACAGAAGTTCATTCACATGAATGAATGTAACCAAATGCCATTCTCATAATGAAGGAAAACATGTTTTAACCTCTTAGGCTGCCAAAGTACAATATAACAGAAATGGACTTGACTTAACAATGGGAATTTATTAGTTTATAAGCTTACAGTTATGAGGCCAAGAAAATGTTCAATCAAGGCACCATCAGGGGATGCTCTCTCCCCATAGACTGGCTGCTGATGATCCTGGACTCCTGGGTCTCAAGGCAAGGCACATGGCAGCATTTGCTGTTCTCTCTCTGCTCTTCCAGGTCTTGCTCCCAGCTTCTGTCTTCTTTGGCTTTTTCTTCTGCTTCTTCACCTTTTTTGCTCTCTCTTCATATTCATGCCATTTAAAAAGGAGTCCAATAAGAGGATTAGGACCCAACCTTAGGACCCATGTCTTAATTGAAATAACCTAATCAAAAACCCTACTTACAATATTTACACCCACAGGAAGGGTTTAGCTTCAAAAACAGACTTTTCTGGAGTCCTTATAGCTTCAAACTCTCACAGCGCCAAACAGGGAGAGGTGGAAATATCTCACCTATGAAAAATGCATTTTGACCTTCAGCACAGTGTCCTCTCATTGACAGAATTTACTTTACATGTGGATTTGCTTTTCCTTCCTGCACATCCCCTTATGAAGCCTCCACCCTTGGACTTTCTGAATGCCTCATACACCAGGTCATAACCTTGGGACATGTTGTATGATGTTCTCCTTAATCCATAAATTCAGCCAAGATCCATTATTGAGTTTATACTTCAACTCACATTTTTGCCTCACCTACTTGGAACAGGCTAGTGGTAAATGGTTTGCTATATTTACTACTTAAACTTCAATTAATATTACCAAAATCCCAGGGTGCAATATGCTTCACTCAAATTCTGTTCATTATATAACAATCAAGAAATAGATTTTCAAAGATGAATGGGTATAAATTGGACAATGTTGAGGTGAGGAGACTGAGAATGATTGGGACTGACCTGACCCAGGTGCGGAGGTGTGAAATGTCAGGTGCAGGAAAAGGGCAGGTGTTCCTTGGGCAATCAGTGACCAGAGCTGAAAGCACACACAATTCCTTTCAGGCTCTCACAGGAAACAATATCACTAATAGCATTAACTAACATATCTAAAAGCAGCAGTGATAACTTAATCAAATTACACTCTCATAAAGTTACTACATAATAATGACTTCAGTGAAGTGGAGAAGATAGCGAACACACCTTCCCACCCACTGACACTTCACAAAACAACCAGATTCCATTAAAATAAAAGTCACCAGGGAATATATACATGTATATTCCACAAAAGGATTCTATATGTGTATATAATCACACACACATAGACATTCATATATACATATCTATATACATAGATATGTATGTATCTATGTATATAATACCTGGGAGTAGAAGCACAATAACCATATTCCCAAAGCCATCCTTTCCTTGGCCACATCCAACTCTCTGAGTAGAGTGGAGGAAACTCGGGTTGTTTATTGGCACCCCAGGGAGATGACTATTCCCCAAGGGCAGAGCCAGCATCCTCCTCCCAGAGTATCCTAAGACAAGGACCTCCTCTCATCTTACATTTTGCATACAGAGTTACCTCCCAAATGCAAATTGCAATATGTGAAAACAGATGAAATCACAGCTCATCTTTATTTAAATTCAGGTTCATCCTCAGTCTGGAAAATACTTCTGGGCATCATGGACCTCATCAATAAGAACATGAAACCCTTATGGTTCTCTGTCTTTCTGGTGGCAGCTCCCATATGTAAGTATCTCAGGCTCCAGGCATGAAGGTATTCAGGACAGTGTATCATAGCACAGGACTCACTGTGTTTCTCCTTGTCCCCAGGTGTGCTGTCCCAGGTGGAGCTGCAGGAGTCAGGACCTGGCCTGGTGAAGCCCTCCCAGACACTGTCCCTTACCTGCACAGCCTCTGGATTCTCTTTAACTGATGATTATCATATGAACTGGTTCCACCAAGCTCCAGGAAAACGGCTTGAGTGGGTCAGCAGGATAATTAATGGTGGAGGCACAAGCTATAACACAATTTTTCAGTCCCGACTCAGTGTCACCAGGGACACGTCCAAAAAGGAAGTTTATTTAAAGCTGAGCAGCCTGAGAGTCGAGGACACAGCCATGTATTACTGTGCAAGAGACACAGTGAGAGGAAGTCAGGGTGAGCCCATACAAAAACCTCCCCTGCAGGTCACAGGAGGGAGTTGGGCTGCAGGGACACTCACATCCACCTGGGGGCACTCAGGGGCCAACCCCAGTGGCAGGTGCAGACAGGGGCTTTGGATGAGTTTCCTAGGATTGTCTTGGGTTCCCTCCTTTTGCTTCAGAATATGCAACCCCCAGAGAAGCAACATTTTGTCTTTTTAAGCAGTACTATGATGTATCCAATATTCAGAACAGTTTTCTGTTACTTAATATATATTTAAATATATACATGCGCATATATTATATAATATTTTATGTAAATTATGGGAATTTGTCTCTTTATTATGACTATGCCTGAAAATGTGAAGCAAAGTTGCATTTACCTTTTCTGTGAAGTTAGTTTGCTCAACTTAACTCACATATCTTTGAATGCCCAGGGAAGTAATCCTCAACCCCCTTCAGGGAGAGCCCCATGTCTTCAAGGAATTAGGAGGGGGAGGAAGAAAGGCCTGGACCTCTGTAGGAGCAGTATCCCAGAGCCTCACTTTGTTCCTTCCATTCTTATGGCATCAAAGACCAGATCATTGTGCTTATATTATACCCCTTATAAATTATGATTTTACAATTTATATATGATTGTATAAAATGTCATCATTGTATCACACAGAGGTTTTCAATATATATATTAATTGGTATATAAGCTAAAAGGTGCAGTTTCACAAAGTATTATTTTTTCAACCAAGTAGTATTCCTGAGACCATTTATATTTTAAAAAAAACTGTCTTTCAGTTTTTCGGGCCTATACCATTCGTTCCTTATATAATTTTTCCTAAGATCATCAGATGTTTTCTATAAATGTTATATTAAGATTCCTATAATAATATTCTGTGAAGCAAGTAAAGTCAGCAGAAAGAATGTGTCATACTAATCCTCCCTGCATGCCCATAGGCTGCTGAATCCTGGGCTTACCTGATGATCATCACAGGGAGGCTAGACCTACTCAGATGTGTGACTGGGCCCCACATTCCAGAGCAACCTGGGAAGCTGAACCTGCTTCCAACTGCCAGCACCCTGCTGTGCATCTCCATGTGGGAAAAAGCTTTCTCATTTGTGTGTCTTTTGTGTAAGGGATGAGAATTCCTGTTCCCTTTTGTGTAGGCCCAATTGCACCTATGTGACCCAGCACAGGGTCAGAGACACCCTTCCAGAAAAACACAATCACCTGAGGCTGACCTGGCTACTTGTCAGTTGTACTCTCTAAATCCAAGTTTCCAGGCAAGAGGCTTGGAAAAAGGAGGCTGGGCAGTGGTGAGAGATTACTACCGATTACCAACTAGCAATGCAACTGGAAAAAGACCTTGACCAAAAGGGGGAAATATAAAGACTACTAAGTTTATATGGCTAAGAGACTTCAAAGTGAGTCAGGAGGTCACTCCAGAGTTTATGCTTATGTGCATATCAGCAGGATCTCATTGACAGCCAACATAGATACTACCCCAAATATCAAGTCTCCTGCAGGCTCTGGAGACATCCAGACACTATAGTCAGGGAACATAGCTCAGGAATTTGGTGCCTTGCCAGTGGAGCCTACTTTGGAATTTATACTCCCCAGCATGACAGAGAAGGACACAGTTGTGGTTTCCCTACAAATGGGTCTACTGTCCCTTCTATATGAACCTCTAATTAGTATAGCATCAAATAGAAATAATTAAAAGGAGCTCTAACATCCAAGAGACTTATATCCTTGGGCTGTCCATGTGCCAACTGGGCCCTGAATCTCAATATAGTTGCCACATCTACTCCCCAGTTCATTGGACTCACTCAGGGTAACTAAAAAGGAGGAGTTAATGAACTACCACCATACCAAGGAACTGAGAGAGTCTACAACTGCAAGGAAGAGAGTCCCATCCATCAGAGATGTGGATCAAAGCCCCCTCTCAATTAGAGTTGGAGTGGACATCACCATTCCAGAATCCTCAGGATTGGGGAATGAATGATGGGCTAAAGTAGACTTACTGGTATTCTACTATAGACTTACTGTGATTCTACCAATAGAAGAAATTATATCATTGATATGGATGCTGTGGCCACTGGTGGCTTTGAGGGCAGGGAAACAGGTGTAACAGGTGTAACAGGAAACAGGGAAACAGGTGTAATACAGGGGCATTTTTGGGACTTGGGAATCATCTTGAATGACATTGCAATGACAGATACAGGCCATTATATATCTTACCTACAAAATTGTGTGGGAGCAAGTGTAAACTAAAATGTGAACTATAATCCCAGCTTAGTGGTAGTTCTCCAAAATATGTTAATCAATTGCAGTGAATGTACCACACTAATGAAGGATGTTATTAATATGGGAGAATGTGGAATTTGTGGGGAGTGGGGCATATGGGAATTCTCTATATATTTTTATGTAACATTTATGTAATCTAAGTATCTTTAAAAAAAAAAAAGAGCTGTTGACAAAGGTAAAAAAAAAAAAAGGAAATGTTAGAGTTCCTCTTAATTATTTCTATTTGATGCTGTACTAAAATAAATATCCTACAATCTCATTAAGTTTAATGGTTATCTTGACTTATGCCATGCAGCTATATCCTCCTGACTTTTCTTTTTTTCCTTGTCATCTTATTTCCAGCCCATCCTGATTCTATGACTTAGAAATTCTGGCCCCTAATTTACTCATTAGGCACCAAATTTTGTCATCAGCATTAATAAAATTTCTGCTCAGCTTGACTCTTGTTTGTAGACCCCATACTGCTGCTTCCTTACTTTTCCTCATGGGAGAAACATACATCTTGAGTTAGTCAGGGTTCTCTAGGGAAACAAAACTAACAGGATATATGTAATATATAAGTGATTTATATATGTAATATATAAATATTATGAGATAGTTTCATAGAAATTGGCTCACTATATTGTGAGGGTAGGCAAGTGCAAATAATCTAGAGAAGGTTGCAAGCTGGGAAGTACAAGGAAAGCTTTCAATGAATTCTCCAGAACAAGCAGACTGTATGAAGTAGAGATTGGAAATTCTTCTGCCTGCAGAAATCATCACTATTATTTTTATTTTTTATTGAACTATATCATTCATACATGAACATATATAAGTGTATAGTAAAAGTTGTGAACTTAAAAAATTAACAAGCATAACATCATACAGGGTTCCCATACATCACCCTACCACCAACACCTTGCATTGTTGTGAAACAATTGTTACAAACTATGAAAGAGCATCCTCAAAATACTATAACAAATTATAGTCCATATCTTTTATTTCATGTATTTTTCCACAACCCACCCTTTTATTATTAAAATATATTTTTATTACAGAAATTGTGAACTTACAAAATCACCATGCACATTTGTAGAATTCCCATACAAAACCCCTTCACCAATACACCATATCATGATAGAATATTTGTTACAGATTACAGGATAATGTCATCAGATTACTACCACCAGTCATATTACATAGTGTAAATTTGGCACATTTTTTCCATACCCCCTGTAACAGTTTGATATTGTTTATGAATTCCAAAAATAGATATTGGATTATGTTTGTGAACTGGTCTGGTCATAATAGGTTGTACTGGATCCAGAGGTTTCACTTTTACTTGATAATGATTAAGGCTTTGATTGGGTCATGTCAGTAGGACACTGAGTCCCCAGCCCCATGGTAGGCAAGGACTCACAAAGAAAATGACAAGGCACAAGAGTTAGTTGGAGTTTCAATTCTAGAGCCCTGGGGAGTAAATACAGAGAGAAGCAGATATATGAGGAGAGAAGGCTCTATTAGACATTGCAGAGGACCCAGGAAGAGAGATGTGCTATTTGCCTGATAGTTTGTAGCTGGCCTTGTAGAGAGAGCACAGAAGCTTAGCTCAAAGAGAAAGGAGCCCTGGATGAGAGATGAGACTTTCCCAGTCTGCAGCTGATATTGGAAGAAGTTGGGAGGAGGAGGAAGCCTGAACACTCACAGACATTGCTCACCATCTTGCATCAACATGTGGCAAGAGACTCTGGGTGAGAAAGTACCTTTTAGGGAAGATTTCATTGAACTCTTTAGGTGACTGTAAGCTTCTACCCCAAATAAATACCCTAAAAGCCAACAGATTTCTCGTACTTTGCATCAGCACCCCTTTGGCTGACAAATACAAAATTTGGTACTGGAGAGTGGGGTCATGCTCTTTTAATTACCAAAATGCTGAAATATTTTTATAAATGGGTAATTCATATTTTTGTAGAAAAGACCTACAGTGCTTTGAAAAGACTATTGATAGTAATATGTTCTCTAAAGAGACTTTTTATGAGGTCTTAGAAGTAAATGATGAAAGTATTATTGGAAACTGGAAGACAGGTGATCCATGTTTTAAAGTTGCAGAGAACTTAGCAAGATTAACTTCTGATGATTTATGGAAAGCAGAATTTGAAAATAGTGAACCTGGGCATTTAGATAAGAACTTCCCAAAGTAAACTTGGAAGATGCGTCTTGGCTTGTTGCAGCCAATAGAAAAATGCTAGATGAGAGAAATAAGCTGAGGACTGATTTATTGGGCAAAAAGAAACCAGAAGTTGATTCTGGAAATTCTAAGCCTCTGGAAATCAAACACCCAGATGATAGCACCCTATTTGAGGAATTGACTAAACACGGAACTGGTGAATCATGACTGGAAATGCAGTTATCCAGGAAAGACTTGTCGAAGGTCTTACTGTCTGATGGCTTGGACCCCTGCTTCATGCCTGCTAAACCAACAAGCTTTTTGAGAGAACTGTATTAACAAAATCACTGTCAGCAGGGAATAAAAGTGACATGGAAAGGAAAGATTGAAAGGGAAATGACTTCAAGAGGAAAACCATGGAAGATGAGATCTGGAATTGACTTCTCTTTGGGCCAAGAGAGGAACATCACCAATATGTAGAGAGAGGGTGAATGTTCCCTGCAGTTGAAGAGGGTGGATGTTCCCACCCAATGTTCAGGGAGAGTTTTGCTGCATCGGGATACAGAGAGGGTGGAGCACATTCGCCAGGGATTAGGGAAGTTGAGGTTGATGGCCCATAGATCTGAGAGGGGCAGGCCTGTCCCTCATGGATTAGGGAAGGCCAGGTCACCAATTCTTTGCTCTGAGAGGGTTAGACCTGTATGCCAAAGGCTAAGGAGTCTTTTGTCTTCATTTCCCTCTACTAGGGTTAAGACTCTAATCCAAAGATTGGGTAAAGTGCGATGATCACCCCAGTGCTCTTCGAGGGTGAGATCTGGAACTTGGTAACAACACAGATGCTTGACGAGGGTGTAACCAAGAAAATGACCATTGGGCAAGCCTTTTGAAAGTGTGTTTCCCCATAAGGCCCCAGGGAGAAGAAACTATCATCTTAAGAAAGACTATCAGACTTTGAAATCTAAAGAAGTGTGCCCTGCAGGTTTACTGAACTGTAGAGGATCCATGACACATGTTCCCTTCCCAATTTCTACTTCTGGTAATGCAAATTTCATCCTTTGTCTGTTCAATTGTGTGTTGGAAGCAGATAAATTGTTTTGCAATTTTAAGAGGTTTACAGCCAGATTTGACTTTGCCCCAGGACAAGCTGTATTTCTTTAAACTGATCATGATATGATTATTTACTCAGCAATGTTACTGATTTAGGTTTTTTGAATATTGTAATGTCTTTTTGGAACTCAGATTGTGGAGGAAGGAGTCTGAACCCTCACAGACATCATCCACAATTTTGTGTCAACATGTGGCAACCGACTCTGTGTGAGAAAGTACCTCTTATGGAACCTTGAGTTGGACACTTTAGGGACTTGTGACTGCAGGCTTCTACCTCAAATAAATATATTTTATAAAAGCCAGCAGATTTCTGGTATTTTGCATCAGCACCTCTTTGTCTGAGTAATACATCCCCATTATCAACACAGTAGATCTTTGGCATTGATGCATGTATACTATCATATTGTTGTTAACCACAGTTCATAAGTTGCACCAATTATATTTTTCCTATGCTTCTCCACATTCCCAACACATTGCAGTAGTGACTTACATCCATTCTATCTCACACAACACTGTTGCATCGGTAACATCAACCACAGTTCTCATCCATCTCTGGGTTCACTGTATTATTCAGTCCCTAGAATATTCTCTAGTTTTATTTCAATTGACATTTATATTCCTAGATTACCCTTTTCAGCCACAATCTCATCTATAAACCAGCTGCTATTTACTATTATGTATTAACATCAACTCTATCCACTTCCATACTTTTACAGTCCAGAAAATTAAAACTTCTACATACATTAAGCATCAGTAGTCCTTCTCAGCCCTCCTCTTATTTCCTAATAATGTATTCTATAGGTTTTAACTTCATGCTTTTATTCTTTGTATTTAGATCATATTAATGAGAATATGCAATATTTGTCATTTTATGTCTTACTTACTTCACTTAGCATAATGTTTTCAAGGTTCATCCATGTTATCCTAAGTGTCCATATTTCATTTCTTCTTACTGCAGTAAGAAGAAATCGCTCTCTTTTTAAGAACTTCAACTGATTGGATTGCACTTCTCTCTTTGTTGAAAGCAATCTCCTCAGTTAGTTGTAGATGCAATCTGATATAGAATCAGTCAAAGTACTGATGATGTGAATACACTAAATATCATCACAGTAACAATCTGCCCCATGTTTTCTGGACTAAACAAATTGACAGCATAACCTGGATACACTGACACATGAACCAAATCATCATATGTCCCATAACTCTTTCTTTCCAGTAATGTCTGCTTCTCCTAAATCTTGTCAAAGTGATTTCACTTCATATCAAGTAATCATACACTTTGATCCAGCAACTATGTACCTAAATAGGGGTCCTCTTCTTTGACCACAAGTTTGGAATTCATCCAAATCTACTTGCCTTTCTCCTGCTTGCCACACACTCATATTAAATTATCTGGATTTCAGGCTAGTTTTATAACCTGTTACTTTATCTTAAAAACTCTTCATTTTTACAATCATCTCTTTCAGCAGAAAGTAAAGAGAGGAATATGAGAACTCCTAAAAAACTAGGAAACTCACTATTCAATGAGTCAACTAGACTAATGTGTGAGTTACTTTAATCTGGTGAACCAAGCATGCATACACTCAGGTTGTTTCTTTCCCCAATTTTCCTGTCTAATAACCTGAGCATATCAGTGCTGCCCTTCAGTTGACTGCCATCTAAGATTTATATAGTGATAGCAGCATCAAGGGTCACATGCATATATGAAAATGAGCTAGGGATCTTAGGAGACATTTCTTTATAAATGTTCTTTTCAGGCAATAAGTATGCCTCCAACAGGATGTCTCTCCTGCTTTACTGTCTGGAATTATGTCACTTGTGTCTCAAACAGTGGTCTCATTTGGAGGGAATGAAATTGTGTCAAAAAGAGTGACCATATATATTTTTTTATTTAGAGAATTTGTGAGATAAAACAATCATGCATAATGTGCAGAATTCCCATACATCTCCCCTCCACCAACACCTTACATTGCTGTGGAATATTTGTTATAGATTATGAAAAAATATATTCAGACCATTACCACAAAATATGATCCATAGCATACACTTGGTATATTTTTTCCATACACCCCCATATTATTTACAGTAAGTGTTAGTATATTACACCTGTTATATTTCATGAGAGAACACTTATCAGAATCCATGGAGGCAAGAAAGCAGTTGTATGATATTTTTAAGGTACAAAAAGAGAAAAACTGCCAGCCAACAATCTTATATTTGGCAAGATTGTCTTTTTAAAAAAGAAGATGAGTTTAGAATATTAACTGATAAATGGAAACTAAGAGAGATTGTAGCAGAGAGACCAGCTTTGAAGGAAATCCTAAAAGAAGTTCTACAACCTGCAAAGAAAATGTAGGGGACAGAGGCTTGGAAGAGAGTCTAGAAATGAAGATTAAATCACTAAAAGTAGCTAAAAATGTAAATAGAGTGGTGAAAACAAGATATGACAGATAAAACCCAAAGATCAAAATGGATGATGTAAGAACTGCTTATACAGAAATAACATTGAATGTTAATGGATAAACTCCTCAATCAAAAGACACAGAGTTGTGGAATTGATAAGAAAATATAAGCATACATCTATATGCTGTACATGAGACTCACATAGACCCAAAGATACAAATGGACTGAAAGTGAAAGGCTGGGAAATGGTATTCCATACATAGAGTAACCAAAAACAAAAACAGGAGTGCCTATACTTTTATTTGATGAAATAGAGTGGAATTGTCCTGTATAACATTGCAATGACAGATACAGATCATTATACATTTTGTCACAACCTTTAAAATTGTGCATGGAAGAGTGTAAACTATAATGTAAACTATAACCCATGGTTAGTAACAATGACTCAATATGTGTTCATCAAATGTAGCAAATGTGCCACACTAATGAAAGATGTTAATAGGGAAAAGTGTAGGAGGGGGAGAGTGAGGTATATGGGAACACCAATATTTTTTGATGTAACATTTATGTAATCTAAAGCTTATTTAAAAATAAAAAAGCAAGCTGTTATTAGAGACAAGGAGCTCATTGTATACTAATAAAAGTGACAAATCACCAGGAGGAAATAAATGTATATGCTTCTAACCTGGATGCCTCAAATTACATGAGTCAAACACTGGTAAGGCTGACCATATTTTAATGTATGACCTGAGATGAATCAGCTCCTGTGAGGAGTTATTTGAATTTATTCTGTGGTTTTGTAATCAATGGTGAAGGAAAATGATGTTTAGATAAATATTGACTTATTTTAAGTTCTATACCTCCTTTCAGATCAGTACCCACATTTTCAATAACAGATTTTCTATGAAACCAAGTTGAGTTTTCCAAAATCTTTATGCTCTAAATCACCAAATATTTTCTAGTTATGGATAGTTTTTTTTAATTATTTTTTTTAAAAAGATACTTAGATTACATAAATGCTACACAAAAAATATAGGGATTCCCATATGCCCCACCTCCCACACCTCCCACAACCTCCCATACAAACATCCTTCATTAGTGTGGAACATTAATTGCAATCAATAAACACATCCTGAGGTTTTGCCATTAAGCATGGACGATAGTTCACATTGTAGACCACACTCTCTCCCACACAGTTCTGCATGAATATGAAGATGAGAAATGGCCTATATCTGTCATTACAATGTCACTCAGGAAAATTCCCAAATCCCAAAAAAGCCCCTGCCTTACAACTGTTTTTCCCTCTCCCTGCCCCCAGAGCCTCCAGTGGCCACTGGATCCACATCAATGTTGTAATTTCTTCCATTGCTTGAATCACAATATATCTATAGCAGAATACCAGTAAGTCCACTCTAGTCCATAGCTCTTCCCCCCATTCTGAGAAGTCTGGAATGGTGTTTATATGGATGGGTTTTCTTCCATATTCCTATTGTTTCAACCTATACTTCCAAGAGAGGCTAGAGAATATGAAAATGAGAACAGTGATATTCTATATATGGAACAACAAAAAATTTAACTTAATTAAACATTACTGAGGACCACTGCTATGTTTCTCTTTAGAGTTCATGCTGCCATTTTTCAAAATTACTCCAATAACAGTACACAATTATCTTCAAACATCTGGGATCCACTTTCATTTTATCCACACAGCAGCCTTAGCTTATACACTTAATACCTTTCAGGGGAATAAGAAGACATCACATGGGCTTCAGAATGAAACTAAACACTATTTTTTCCCCCTCAGGCTTGTCATGGTGTTTGGTTACTTTCTATATGCTCAACACTGGTACCTTCAAAGCCATCTTCTTTAAACATTTACTAATTTTTACCTCCAGTCACAAGTTGCTAATTTCTTTTAGGTCTTCTCACAGGCCTTGTAACATATTCTAGGTTCCACCCAATGTCAAGATTAATAATAAAGTCCTAAACTCCTTTAAAGCCTGGAACCTAATCTTTCTTTCCTGGTATGAATAGATCTTAGCAATATGTCTATATTCATTCATGTTATGCAATAAATAATCTATGACATTATCTTATCTCTCAATGTCTATCAGTACCTTACAACCAGGAAAACTCTCCTGCATCTGAGCAAGCTGGCTCTGGATGTTAAATGCCATCTCTTCCCCTTCATTGTCCCATAGAAGTTCAGGTCATTTTCCCAGGTCCTAAGAAGCAGTTCCAGATTTGTCCAGGTATTCCAACTTATTGTACTTCTTGTTACCTTCCTGTAACCAATAATCAGACATTAGGTATATTATAAAATTTATATGACTAATATAGAATACACATTATTCTATATTTTACTTTTAAGATTGTGTTCATGAAATTAAATAGAGTAACACGATTTTCAGAAATAAGTGTGTCTAAATAGGTCAATGTAAAGGATTGACACTGAGGTTGAGAGGGATTGACCTTGCCCAGTTGCACTTGTGTGACATGTCAGGCTCAGAAACAGAGTTGGTGATCTTTGTGCAGATGAAGGTTATTAGAAATTCATTGTTGCTGCCAGCATAGAATACTAATGATCCTGGGAGGAAGCAAGTCTTCTGGAGTCTGAAACTGTGATTCAATTAAAAACTGTTGTTTAAGCCAATGGATTATGTATTTTTGCTATAGCAGGCTGGAAAACCAAGACACCATTCTTAGTTTCAGGTTGCCTGCATCATATTTTTCACTACTACTTAACTGATATGTCCATAATAGTGATTATAAGGTTAATGGGCTATAAATCATTGTCTTTAGTGCTTAAAAATGGTCACCATTTTCCTTTGGCCTTGACATTCCATCCCCTTTGAACCCTATCTGCTCTGTCCTCAACCTAAAAATAAGAAATTTTAGACTCAGTAGCATGGAAAACGTGCTGACTCCATAGCCTTCTCTTTACCAAACAACTATGGCTGAGAATTGAGGATACAGTTTCTGGTTGTAATAGGTGCAATAATTGCCATGAGAATCCTTCTATGTTGATGACTGCACATGGATACAATAAATGTCTCCAACAGTCTGCTTCTCCATACTCACTTTGCTGAACATTTATCCAGCAAATGGAAAAATTGGGATAATCCCCTGAATTGACTCACACATCTAAAACTCACTCAAGCAAAGATCACTGGTGAATGTCTCTTTCCATAGAAACTCTATGGAAAAGGGCATCTGGGAAATGCAATTCTTAGAATTTCAGCCTATGTAGTACAGGACCATATATAGAGGGATCCCTGAGTGGATGTGATGCCAGAATCTATTATCAATAGAAGAGAGGTATTTTGCACTGAAACATGGTCTATGACTTGCTTATATACTTGGTTCTCTTTGTTCACTATGTACCAGAAAACACAGAAATGTAAATAACCTTTAAATAAATTTCATTAAGAAAACAATGAGTAGAGTGAATTTGAAAACTCAAAGTTCTAAGACTAACACAATTTCCTATTACCAAATTCACCTAACAAAAAATAACATGGTTCAGTAAATTTTATCTGTTTCTTAAATACATTAAATAATAAAATTAAATAATTTTAATTAAATAATTAAATAGTTAAATTGCTCATTTTCATGGAAACTTGTGAGAACTTACAATGATATTGTAATATATGTGTGTGTACATTTCCATATGTGTATGTGTGTGTGTGTATACACATAGCCACTTTGTTAGGCAAAGGGGTTCTGATGCAACATGCCAGAAATCTATTGACTTTCATAAAGGGCATTTGTTTGGGATAAAAGCTTATAGCTACAAGGCCCTAAAGAGTCCAATTCGAATCCGTTTTCTCACCAAAGTCAGTTGTCACTGGAAGCAAATAGCAGGTGATCTCTTCCTGGTGTTTCCTTCCTTTTTCCTATTAAGTCTCTGGTCCCTTTGGCTGCAAGCTATCAGGTGAATAGCTCAGCTGTCTTCCGGGCCCCAGGATCAAATATGACTAAGCTCTCTCCTCTTTTAAGATTATAGGGTTCTCTCTCTCTTCCTGTATTCTTCTGTGTATCTTCTTATGTTAGTGCCCATTTATATCATTCTACCAAAGGGGCAGGGACTTAACCTGAGTTACACCCTACTGACATGGTCAAATCAAAACAATAATTTTAACATAATTTAATCAATGGCTTCTCACCTGAATAAGTTATCACACCCAGAGGAAAAGACCAGTTTACAAACATAATCTTATTTTAGGGGTTTTCATAAATAATCTCAAACTGCAACAGCCACCTTTCCATTTGTTTGCAGGACAAAGTGGAATTTTTGCCTCACTAGATCACTTTCAATCATAGTAAATAGAAAAATTAAATGGATAAAGAATAATCACCTTAGTAAATCTAGTAGGAACTGATGCCATCCATGTTGGAGTCTCATCATTTTAATTCAGGGTCTGCATTTCCATTTGATGTTTCCCCTCAGCCTGAAGAAATCCAAGTAGCTTTTCTTGTATTGTGAATCTGCACTTAGTTAATTATCTCAGTTCTCAAGAATATTAAAATAACTTTATTTCACTTTCATGATGGAAGTAGGGAGTTCTAGAGTAATTCACACCATTGCTGTTTCTTTCATATATATCAACATATTGTATTCATATATATCTAAAATATTTTAGGTGAAGTTGAGTTTAAAGTGGTAATCATGTATATGTATTCCATCCTGTGATTTCTTATTTATCAAAATTTTATTATAAAATGTCACATTTCTCATTTTCAAGCCAATTAACTCCTATATATTTCATTGCAAATAATGAAAATTATTAGTCTTTAATTAGTATAACATACAAGGTGTCCCTATGGAATCAGGAAGACTTAGACACTTAAATAATATTAGCAATAAAAGTAGACTGTGATAGACTCCATAAGGAAAGGGCATCATCACTGGAGGAAGCCAGGATGGGTCCAGACTGTAGGGGGTGTTGAGCACACTCAGACCACAAGGCTCAGCTGCAGGGGCAGGTGCAGAGGGAACCTAGGGAAGGGCTTCCTGTACAGTTCTGAATTTTCTCCCTGCCTAGTGAAGCAGCAACCCAGTGATAACTCTTCTTCTAACTTCTGTGATATCCTCAATTTTTTGGCGTTCTGAGAAAAAAAAACTAATGTCTTTGCTACTCAATCTCAGAAGTCAGATTCACAAGGCTTCCATAGAATATTGGTTTGGAGCAGGTCTCAACTGTACAGTGATTAGCATTTGGAGCATTCTTTAGACATTGTTTTTCATTTCATTTCTCCTCATATCAAATACACTTCTCTTTAAATTGTCTTTAGTCACCATTAATAGTTAATTATTGAGGACTTCTGGGAAGATAGCTGACTAGTAAGACATGGGAATCTCTTCTCCAGAAAAATAGCTAGAGAACAAGCTGAAACAGCCCCAAAATTGATCTTCTAGGGTTTAGTACAGCAGGTGAAGGTGGCACACGACAAAGAGGAGAGAGGGACAGAAGAGGGAAATGGCAACGACAGAACTGTAAGTAGGAATCAGCTGCAGCTGCTGCTGCCGGCACCCTCCCCCACACTCCTTAGAATTCTCAGGTCTCTGGGCCTGTGACTACAGACAAAGGGGACTCAAGAGATCTATCACTCCCAGAAAGGGGAGAGAGAGGGACACAGCCTTAGGCTGACTCAGGTTCTGACCCACAAATTTGGGCTGCGGAGCCCCACAGACCCTTCCATACAGCGGTTTGCCCTGGGAGCCTAGGAAGGACTGGAGAAATCTGGCCCTTGCAATCTCCTGCACTTCTAGCCTAGATTAATTGTTGAGGACTCCACAGGAGAGGGGAGAGAGAGCCTGGGGCTGACCCTGCTTTTGACTCCTAGGTTAGCTCTGCCCTGTTCTGAGAGCCCTTCAAGGCCAGGGGGGGCTGTGCCAATGTTTGTCTTGGAGCCTGCAAGAAGCTAAAGATATACAAACCTCCCAATCTTCTCCACTGCTAACAGGGACTGATTTTTGAGGGTTCAGAGGACAGAGGAAATATTTTCTAGCTGGGAAAAAGGAAGGGGCTGCCAGAGAAGACTGGAGAACTGTCTCTGAAAGCTTAAATTACAAGGCTCTTAGCCCCCAGACAGGAAGCTCTATCACATTGATCTGGTATGTGTCACAACAAATGCACTCTGACCAGGCATTGAATTGAGAGCTGCCAATGAGCGCCATCTCCTGGCAGGCCAAGGAAGTGCACATAAGAAAATAAAACAGGAGAGGCTTTTCCTGGCCTCTATAGCTTCCCTGCCCAAGGCCCTAGGAAGCTACTCTACAACAAATCACTGCACCCATTGCCAAGCTTTGAGCAACCAGCAGGACAATTCTTACAATCAAGGTTGAGTCAAATATCAAAGAGCTGGGGTAACTCACAGCTTCCTGCCACTAAAACCCTATAAAAAAGAAATGGATAGAGCATCTAAGTAAAATACAACCTAACCAGATGCCTAA
Source organism: Cabassous unicinctus (assembly GCA_029593785.1). Taxonomy (NCBI): domain Eukaryota; kingdom Metazoa; phylum Chordata; class Mammalia; order Cingulata; family Chlamyphoridae; genus Cabassous; species Cabassous unicinctus. The sequence continues at coordinate 2,941 of JAQZBX010007316.1, read as the reverse complement.
ACACGAGCAAAAAATTACAAGCCATACTAAGAATATAGAAGACATGGCTCAAGAAAAGGAATACAGCAAAGTCCCAGAAGAGATGCAGAATTTAAGAGAACTAATCAGTGAGATGAGCACAAATTTCCAAAATCAAATTAATGAGATGAAAGACAATATAGTTAAAGAGATAAATGACATCAAGAAGACATTCAGTGAATGCAAATAATATTTTGAAATCCTGAACAGAAAAGTAATGGAGTTCATGGGAATGAAAGACACAATATGTGAAGTCAAAAACACATTTGAGGCATACAACAGCAGAGTCGAAATGATACAAGAAAGAATAAGTGCTACCGAAGACAGAGCAGCTAAAATTGAAAAGAGAAAGGAACAGAGAAAGAAAAGAATGGAAAAAATTGAGCAGGGGCTCAGAGAGTTGAATGACAACACAAAATGCAACAACATGCGTGTCATGGGACTTCCAGAAGGGGAAGAGAAAGGAAAAGGGGCAGAAAGAGTATTTGAGGAAATAATAGCTGAAAATTTCCCAACTCTCATAAAAGAAATGAACTTACATGTCCAAGTATCACACCCTACCTTAATGAGAATAATCCAAATAGACATACGCCAAGACACATACTATTCAGAATGTCAAATGTAAAAGATAAAGAGAAAATTCTCAGCGCAGCAAGAGAGAACAAACGATCATGTACGAAGGATGTCCAGTAAGACTTAGTTCAGACTTCTCTTCAGAAACCATGGAGGCGAGAAGACAGTGGTATGTTACAATTAGGAAACTGAAAGAGAAAAACTGCCAGCCAAGAATTCTTTATCCGGCAAAACTGCCCTTCAAATATGAAGGTGAGTATAAAGTACTCACAAACAAACAGAAACTAAGAGAGTTTGAAAAAAGAATCCACCTTTGCAGGAAATATTAAAGGAAGCCTTATAACCTGAAAGAAAAAGACAAGAGAGGGAGCCTTGGAGGAGAGTATAGAGGAAAGAAAAGGAGAAAGGATAAACAAAAGAGGAAAAAGAGAGATAAAAAGCAAGATGACATATGAAAGCCAAAGTATACAATAGAGGAAATAAATAGTGCATTTTCAGTAATATCATTGAATGTGAATGGATTCAATTGCCCAATCAGAAGATAGGGGCTGACAGAATGGATTAAAAAATATGAGCCATCCATATGCTGCTTATGAGAAACTCACTTCAGACCCAGGGATACAAACCGGCTGAAAGTAAAAGGTTGGAAAAAGATACTCCACGCGAATAGTAAGCAGAAAAGAGGAGGGGTAGCTATACTAATATCAGACAAAACAGACTTTAAATGCAAAAAAGTGATAAGAGATATGGAAGGCCATTATATATTAATAAAAGGGACGATCCTCCAGGAAGATATAACAGTCATAAATATCTATGCACCTAACCAGGATGCCCCAAAATATATGAGACAAACTGGCAAAACTGAAGGGAGAAATAGACATTTCTACAATAATCATCAGAGACTTCAACACCCCTCTCACATCATTAAATAGAACAACTAAACAGAAGATCAAAAAGGAAACAGAGAACTTGAACAATATGATAAACAAGTTAGACCTAACAGACATATACAGAACACTGCATCCAAACTCAGCAGATTATACATTCTGCTCAAGTGCCCATGGATCTTTCTCCAGGATAGACCACATGATAGGTCACAATTCAGCTCTCAATAAATATAAAAAGATTGAAATTATACAAAGCACCTTCTCAGATCATAATGGCATGAACCAAGAAATCAATAACAGAAAGGAAAAAAGTTAATTTGCAAAAGTGTGGAGACTGAATAACACACTCCTAAATATTCGGTGGGTCAAAGAAGAAATTGCAAGTGAAATCAGTAAATATATTTGGACAAATGAAAATGAGAACACAATGTATCAAAACTTATGGGATACAGTGAAGGCAGTCTTGAGAGGGAAATTTATAGCCCTAAATAGCTTTATTAAAAATCAAGAAAGAGCTAAACTCAAAGATTTAACTGAACAACTAGAGAAACTAGAAAAAGTACAGCAAACCAATCCCAAATCAAGCAGAAGGAAAGAAATAATAAAGATTAGAGCAGAAATAAATGAAAATGAGAACAGTAAAACAATAGAGAAAATCAACAAAAGCAAAAGCTGATTCTTTGAGAAGATCAATAAAATTGACAAACCCCTCCCTAGACTAACAAAGAAAAAAAGAGAGAATATGCAAATAAATACAATCAGAAATGAAAGGGGGGAAATTAAAAATGACCTCACAGAAATAAAAAGAATCATAAGAGGATATTATGAGAAACTATATGCCAGCAAACTAGACAACCTAGATGAAATGGACAAATTTCTAGAAATGCATAACCAACCTACACTGATGCTACAAGAAATACAAAAACTTAACAAACCAATCACAATTAAGGAGATTGAATCCATCATCAAAAATCTCCCAGCAAAGAAAAGGCCAAGACCAGATGGCTTCACAGGTGAATTCTACCAAGCATTTCAAAAACAATTAACACCAATCCTGTTTAAACTCTTCCAAAAAATTGAAGAGGAGGGAAAATTACCCAACACATTTTATGAAGCCAACACCACCCTAATACCAAAGCCAGATAAAGATTCCAAGAAAAGAAAATTACAGACCAATCACTCTAATGAACATAGATGCAAAAATACTCAACAAAATACTTGCAAATAGAATGCAACAGCATATCAAAAGACTTATACATCACGAAGAAGTGAGATTTATTCCTGGTATGCAAGGCTGGTTCAACATAAGGAAATCAATCAATGTAATACACCACATTAACAAATTGAAGGAAAAAAAAAAACACGATCATCTCAATAGATGCAGAAAAAGCATTAGACAAAATCCAACATCCTTGTTTGATAAAAATACATCAAAACTGAGAGCAGTAACACAAACAGACATC